>JANAVB010025583.1:0-5000 GCA_029216955.1 Iris pallida
TGGCAACTCTGGAGCTAACGTCGAAACTTCAGTGTGAAGCTCTCTTCGACTCGATCAAGACGTCGGTGCAGCGAAGGTCGCTCCCTAGCTTCCGCCACGGCACTCCCCTATTGGCAGGTCATCGGCTTGGGCCCCATGTTAACATGGGAGGCCAATGGGGAAGTGCCACGCAACTGTATGCCCCGTTCCGTTCAGTTCAACCGGAGGAATCAAAACACCAACGCCGTTTGGACTTAGCCATGCAACGGCTTACTCGAAGTCCAGCTCTCTCGAGGCGACCCTCCTCGCTCAGGTGGGTGGCTTTGGTGACTGCCTCGGCTTGGCCTTCCTACTAATAAATCAAAAGTTTTCAAATGCACAAGTAGGCTTGATAATAAAAGAGGCAAATCCACATAGCTAAGGGAATAATCTCCAGTTTGGTCAATAGATTTAGAAATGGAAAGGTCCCACGGTCGGCTTAGAATGTTGTAGGATGTGCTTTCAAAATGACACTCGGTCCTCTTGGGAGAAGGAAAGTTGGTCTTTGTTGCCATGAAGCTATGAACTTAGCCTAAGACATAGGCGTCGCATGTATAAATGCTTGATAAAGCATGCACGGTCTCATCGTCCGATACTTGGCATAGCCAAAGTGTCCCTCCCGTCTTAGCGCACATTTATACCATGCAAGTCTTGGCATAGCCTTTGTTCGTCCTACGAGTTAAGTTGTTGTACGATTGAGTTAGCAAGAGTTTTACTGGCTATCAAAGTAGTAGCAAGCACGGTCCCACAATTTCTACGACTGGTTGTAGCCATACTGTCCTACGGTCTCAAGGCTCATCATATAAATATGACTTGGGAGGTAGTGTCGCACAGAACACAAATTGTCTTAAGGTACGATATCACGAACTTAGTGTTTTAAGGCACGAGCCACGGTTGATTCAAATGGAGTTTGGAAAAGGGCTATCAAATAGTCGTTCCTAAGTTGAGTAAAATGATAGGGCAGAATGGAAGAATACTCGAGGGGTCATCGAGACGGTCTCAAATATTAGAAGTCTTGAACATGGTCCTAAAAAATGGTAACACTAGAAGAAAAATGACTGTGTAAGATGTTAGTTCGAGTCGAGTCTTGCATGGTCATTAGACAACTTGTCGACAAGAAAAAGTTTTCTCGAATGGTAACCCGGGGACACGGGACCGCTTCAACCTAGGGGAAAACACGGGTTTTGCCGAGCTGGAAGTACCGCTCATGTTATTCGAAAACTTTCAGCGGAGCTTGGTACCTGCGCTGAAAGCGACGCCGAATAGCAAAGCTAATGTGTCCAGGATAGCTTGTTGTGCTAGTGACTATTTCATATAGATGAGTCGGCATATTAGCGACAATCCGCGTGCATGTCTTTGGATTGAGTCGAGTATTGTGTGCACGGTATCAATGAGTCGAGTTGGGTGTGTGCACGATTAGAACACAATATTTGGGCCTAAGATTTGGCTGCAATGAAGACACCGTGCTTCGGAACGAGATGTGGCATCGATTATTAAGTTGTTGGCATAGAGTTGCATAAGTTGGATTTGAGTCATTCGAGTTTAAGTCAGGAAGTGTCGTAAGGCAAAGTTGGTTAAGTGACACTTAGTTCACAAATCTTGATTGAGTTAGTTGATGATCAAAGCAGATGGTTAAGTTTCTCTGAGTTACGAGGCACGACCTTAATATGGACACATGAATAAAGTTTATGATACGACCACGATATTAGCACAATGGATTTCTAGCACGGTCACATAGAAATTGGGTACTATCGTGTAGTTGCGTCTCTGAGTATGGGCCGAAAGGTAAGCACGACTTGATAAGTTGACGTTGCAAGCACAAGAATGGTCTAGAGATACAAAATAGACCGAGAGTCTATGTCCTAAAATCAAACCTAAGGCAAGAATAGAAAGACATTCATAAGGGATTATGTTGCACAAAGTAAATAAATGTATTGGTTTTGTATGGGTGGGCGAGGAGCTCAATCCAGCAGTACAGTTGAGTACTGACACCCACACAATTTTTATACAGGAACAGGTAGAAGCTAGTTGGCGTGGAGCTCGCTTGGATGCGTCAAGGCATAAATTTTTCTTGGCATTTTGAGGCATACGACCGTAGGGAGTCTGGACTTATACGGGATATAATGTATGGACATCGCCTATCTGAAGCATCCGTTGGCTCGACAAATTGTATTGAGAGATGAGAAAGAGCTGAGTGACTTGTAATCAGAGAGAAAAGTGAGCTTGAGTGATTGTAATCTTGGCCTCGCGCCATATTGTAATCTTTGTTTCAATACCAATAAAGAGCTATTTCAATGACTTGTGTTTTACTTCAAGTTTCTGCTGGTATTTTTTAATGTTGCTGCTTGGGACTTCTGTGCGACGATCCCATCGCTTAGCCTGTAATCGGCCGTTGTGGAACCTGCCTTGCGTGAGCACAATCTAGGCTCACGCGACATCACGTCTTAGCAAGTACGATCGGTCTTACGGGACCGGGACATGACATAATGGTATCAGAGCATGGCTTTACATCATTGGACTTTCGATTGAATTCTTTAACTCTGATGTTCCACAAACTCTGATTATGTTTCTGTAAATCGATATCGTTGGTGCGCTCTCTCTCTATGTTCCACGAGATGTCCATACAATAAGTCTATATAATTTACAAATCATATGAGAATAGTTTTTGACAAAATAAAAGATAGTTTACGTAAAGCACGGTTGGCTAAGTCGGGATGGGTATATACACCAAGAATTATGTTGACCTTAGCAAGTTGTGTGCAGGATTCAATTCATTTTGAATGAGAATGAATTTAGCTTGATTTATAGTGTGTGGATGGCTATCGATAGGGATGCCATCAGACGATGTTATCGTCGATGCGATATAGAGGAACATGCTTGAAATTGAGGAATCGTTCGGACGGACATTCGAAGTAATCGATTTTGATTCAAAAATTATTTTGAGGATTTGTCGGATGACTTCATCCATGAGTGGTGTATCGGATAGCCTCGAGGATGTCGATCGATTGAGGATGCAGGGTGCCAATGAGTCTATCAGCAAGCGACGAGTACGCAAAGCCTTAGATTGAGTATCACTGAGTAAAATGTAGTCTTGAAGTTCGATAAGTTGATCCAGACGAACTAGAAACGACATGCACGAAATTAGAATTACAAAAGTGTGAAATGCAAAAATGATTGAGTAGGCAAATTGAATAGAAAAAAGTTAAGGTGTAACGAACGGATGACTTAGTCGAGGAATCTATATGAATCGTATACGAAAGTTAGCACGGTTCGAAGATAGCGTGCATGAAAAAGTTTGATTTTGAAAGTTAAAAAAATGACTCAAAGAGTACGGGATAGATGTTGCTCGATAATTTGAGTTAGCATAGAACGATACGAATTGAGGAGATAAGTCGCTCGATGATAGACGAATGAACATATGTGATTATAGATTTAAACAAATTAATCGTGTGAATAGTTTGGGGACTATTGATCGAATTTTGATCTTGAATATCGAGGAGATTGCGGTATATCCAATTCGGACGATAGCAACAGTTGCACGACTCAGAATTTGTTGCAAATAAAGATCGTCAAGTTACGTATATCATCGATGGTATTGAGGCATATCAAAGATTGATATGCGATAACTCGGGGGTACTGATTCGAGGAATGATGATCATGTAAAGTGCTATTGTTTTGATGGATGCTATACTTGGGATTTGGATAGAAATGAATGTTTGGATGAAAGAAAAGTATCTTGATGGTTGCGTTGATAACCACAACGTCGATGATTTTGTCTTGCACGAGCGCAACTCCATCCTCGCACATGCGTCACGTCGAATTTGAGGCGATCGTTCCGCGTGAGCGCTGACGTGGTAATTCATGTCACGGGAATGATCGAACTCGAAAAATTAGGGCTTGGCAATTTGGATTACTTCGACATGTGGTTTGATGCGAAGGTAAATTCGAGAATTGTTCAGACTTGTGATTGATGATTAATTAAACTTGAGGATTAAGCAGATCCAATCTGCGTATCATGAATGAATTAGTCTAGACGTAAAGCAAGAGTTACGTCCCGATGAGGATGATTATCCCGCGGGAACGTGTATGGTGATTTCATGTCCACCGTGGATAACCAGACTTGCGTGAGAATGGGACGTGACATATTGCTCTGCTAGACGATCTTGTGATCGAGTACGTAAATTGTGTTGAACGATGTAGAGATTATGGGTTAGTGACGAATCGTGTCTTGGAGTACTTGACTTGGTTATTGTCATGACCCGCACCCGTTGCTAGGGGCACGTGTGCGTAACAACGCCCAGCCCTCACCGTAAAAATAGCGTGGAACGCTGTAGGTTTACTACTCTAACAACAGTTTATATAATATCAAAACCTGTCAAAAATATGGTCAACTCCGAACGGAGGACAAGCAATGGTAATATATAAGTACTCAATCACAACTCTAAGATGATAAAGTAAATACTGAATGATAAAGGCAACACGATAATAAAAATATAACATGTCAAGTCCAAACACAAAGAATATACAAGTCAAAGTCCAAAGTCTCTAATACTAGCCAAAAATAATAATAGTCCCAAGAGTAACTGGAGACAAGGTCCAGTACAAAAACCTACTATATCTACAGGATAGGCGGTATCTCGCCCTACGGTACTATACGCTGCTGATCTAGGGTATTTGTCTCTAAACCTACTACGTCCGGTGGGTCGTAGTAAGTGCAGTAGTAGTCCTCCTCTGCATCTGTAAACATTGTCAACATATCCAGTCAGGATGGAACGAGTACATAAATCTCATAACAGATCTCAAGATAGAATAAAAGCCATAAGACTATAAATAGAGCATATACAATAAAATTATGGAGTGTACATATATGTATCATGGCATGGTAAGCTGTAGAACTAGAGCTAGAACAGGAAAGTAGAACTGATTATGGTATGTACACAAATCAGGGTAAGCCATCTATCCAATGTGTGTAAGTAGTAGTT
>JANAVB010025583.1:10000-15000 GCA_029216955.1 Iris pallida
CCATACCACCAAACACGTTGTCTCAAGTCTCTAACACATCTTGTTGGCTCCAGGATGCATAGAGTACTGAGAACGATGTGCCTCCTGAAGAACCTCCTCCCGAAGTCCTCCGCTCGGCACACACAATTTGGTACCAGGCCTCAACGACCCATCTCCTAGAGAACTCATCCAACAGTCCTGCCCGGACCTGCTCCCTGATGACCCTTAGAGCCTCATCCTCAAACTGAGCTGCTCTGACTCTGTCCATCAGCTCTGACTGCACCTGAAGACCCCACATCTGCTCATCGAACCCAGGAACTATCACCTCTATGCCCAAGCTCTCCAGATCTGCCAGAAGGTGACGATCAGTCGTCAAACACATGGCCACAGGATACCTGTTCAAAGCATCCGCAACCACGTTGGTCTTCCCCGGATGGTACTGTAAGGATATATCAAAATCCTTCATCAGCTCTAACTATCGTCTCTGCCTTATATTCAGCTCCTTCTGGGTAAACACGTACTTCAAGCTCTTATGATCTGTATAGATCTCAACTCACTCTCCGTACAAGTAGTGTTTCCACAGCTTCAAAGCAAAGATGATCGCTGCCAGTTCCAGATCATGGGTAGGGTAGTTTCTCTCATGAGGACGTAACTGCCTAGATGCATAGGCAATCACCTTCCTGTGCTGCTGAAGTACACAACCCAAACCCTATCCTGAAGCGTCACTGTAGATCATATAACCACCAGATCCAGATGGCAGCGTCAAGATAGAAGATGTAGTCAGCCTCTTCTTCAGCTCCTCAAAGGCGGCCTGGCACTCCTCGGACCAAACAAACTCTTCGTCCTTCCTGGTAAGTCGGGTTATCGGCTGGGCAATCCTGGAAAAGTCCTGTATGAACTTCCGGTAATAACCTGCCAGATCCAGAAAACTTCGAACCTCTACTACTGAGCTCGGCTAGACCAGGACTCCACTGCAGAAATCTTCTTCGGATCCACTGAAATCCCCTCGCCAGAGACAACATGGCCTAGGAACTCCGCACGATCCAAGAAGAACTCGTACTTCGACAGCTTCCCATACAGCTGCTCCCTCCTGAGAGTGTCCAGCACAATCCTCAGGTGGTCCTCGTGCTCCTCTGGCATCTTCGAATAGATAAGAATGTCATCGATGAAGACCACCACGAACTTGTTAAGGTACTGATAGAATACCTTGTTCATCAAGTTCATGAATACTGTCGGGGCATTGGTCAACCCAAACGGCATGACGGTATACTCATACTGGCCATAACGAGTCCAAAATGTAGTCTTCGGAATGTCATCCCGCTTCACCTTCAGCTGATGGTACCCGGAATGCAAGTCGATCTTCGAGAACACCCTCACCCCGCTCAACTGGTCGAAGTCATCAATCCTTGGCAAAGGATACTTGTTCTTGATAGTAAGGTTGTTGAGCGCCCTGTAATCGATGCACATACGTACCGTACCATCCTTCTTCGGGACGAAAAGAATTGGCGCGCCCCAAAGTGAAGAACTAGATCGGATAAAGCCCTTGCCCTGCAGCTCGTCGACCTGTTTCTTCAGCTCCGCTAACTCACTGTTGTTGATTCTATAGACGTGCTGTGAGATAGGCTCAGCGCCCGGCACTAAATCTATAGAGAACTCAACATCACGATCTGGCGGCATCCCAGGAAACTCCTCGGGAAAAACATCCAAGAACTCAGCAATAAGTGGATGTGGCAACACTGACCCCGCCAACAAAGCTCCACAGAATCCATCTCCTGGCTCCGCTGTACCTCGGGCGAACTCAAACTCTGGCTCTCCCGACGGCCTGAACAGAATCCTGCCTCCTCTACAGTCTATGCTAGCATGGTGCACGCTCAACCAGTCCATACCGCGTACCACATCGTAACTCGGATGTGGCATTACGAGCAAACACGCACTCAGCTTCCAGCCTATCAAAGAAACTCTCTATCCCTTGCAAACATTATTAACCAGGATGATGCCATTCCCAGTCATAATCTTGCAAGTCCTACCAAGATACTCAGCAATGATATTGTACCTAAGAGCAAAAGAAACAGACACAAAACTGTGCGTAGCAACAGAATCAAACAAGGCTAAAGCAGAAAAAGAATCGAGCAGAACAAAACCTGCAACAACATCTGCTATAGGCTCTATCTCCTCTGCTGCAAGAGCAAAAGCTCTACCCTGAACACCCTTCTGTTGGTGGTGCCGGACAAACTGCTGCTGCTGGGTCGGAAGTGGACCCCGCTGCTGAACTACAGGCACTCTAGCTGGTGCCCTCGGAACAGGTGCCCTCTGAGCTGCTCCAGCAACACGGAGGTTCTTAGGACACTCCCGTATCTGATGCCCAGTGGCACCGCAAAAAAGGCACAAACCCAGCCTCCTCCTGCAGAACTCAAAGAGGTGATCGGGCTTCTTGCAGTAGTGGCACGGAGGATCATCCTGTCCCAGACGCTGCTGAACTCTCTGGATAGGTGCCCTGGCCTGCACTTGCTGATGATGCTGGAACGGCTGATGCTGAAGCTGAGGGCGCTTAGCAGCCCCCGCGCTGCTACTGGCCCATAAAAATAAATCACGATCCCTCTTGGGCTTCAAGCCCCACTCTCTCTCCACCTTTCGAGCCTCCGTATAGACCTCTACAAATGTCGCATAGAAGGAAGGGATCAGGATATTGATATCCCATGTCAATTCCTTCTGGAAGCGCTCTGCTCGGATCACTGGGTCGCTCACCATGTACTCCGTGTATCGGCTCAGCCGGCCGAACTCCGCCGCATACTCCTCCATAATCATACTGCCCTGCTGCAGGTTCTGAAATTGCCGCACTAGGTCGATCTTGTCTGTGGGGGAAAAGAACTTCTCTCTGAATAGGGCCCGAAACTCAGTCCAAGTGTGGCCCTCTCCTGCAAGAGCCGGCTAGTTCCGGAACCATGTCCGGACAACATCTAATAACTGTAAGCCAACCGCCTCGACCTTCAGGTCGTCTGCCAGGCGGGAGGCCCTCATCTGACGCTCGATATCCTCGAGCCAGTCATCAGCATATACAATACCCTTGGTCCTTCTAAAATCCCTCGGACCCATCTTCTTGAAAGCCTGGATGTCTCTGGGCTTCTGCTGATGCGCCTACCGCTGTGGAGCCCCACGCTCCACTGTAGCCAGGGCCAACATATGGGCATCCTCCATGTCCTGGCACATTGCCTCAGTCTGTCTCTTCTGTGTCTCGTGCTGGGCCCGTTGAGACTCCAGCACCTGTTGAAAGAATGCGTGCATCTGCCCCATGTCTGTAGGCAAAGGAGGCAACGGAGGAATAACTTTCACCACCGGCGGAGGAGTCCCCTGCTGAGGAGGAGGAGGAACACTCCTGACAGCTCCCATCGTAGCCCCCGACACTGCAGGAAGAGCACCCGCAGTGACCCCAGGGACAGTCATCGAGAGCGCTGAAGGAGTACCCCGAGAGCCCCTACTGAAGTCCCAACTGCAGGGGAAGTGACTGGAGCTTGTCCGCCAGAGGTAGCAGACCTCTCCGTCTCCCCGTGCTCCTCACCGGGAGAATGAGTCATAACCATCCTGGAGACAGATTGAAAAGAAGATATCAATATGGCACAAGAAGGACTATATCAAAGGAGGACAGCTAGAATACATTAAATCAATATCAAAGATGGTAAGCAAGATAAGCAAGGAAAGATCCTACTGTGATTGAGTACTCTTAGCCTACCACCTCCTATATGTAACACAGGCTCGTAGTCAACACTCTAAGACGAGTGCTGCTACGACATCGCACTAATTGCGACTTCAGGACCTGCATGGGCCACCACTAAAAAAGTGTCATGACCCGCACCCGCTGCTAGGGGCACGTGTGCGTAACAATGCCCAGCCCTCACCGTAAAAATGGCGTGGAACGCTGTAGGCTTACTACTCTAACAACAATTTATATAATATCAAAACCTGTCGAGAATATGGTCAACTCCGAACGGAGGACAAGCAATGATAATATATAAGTACTCAATCACAACTCTAAGATGATAAAGTAAATACTGAATGATAAAGACAACACGACAATAAAAATATAACATGTCAAGTCCAAACACAAAGAATATACAAGTCCAAGTCCAAAGTCTCTAATACTAGCCAAAAATAATAACAGTCCCAAGAGTAACTGGAGACAAGGTCCAGTATAAAAACCTACTCTATCTACAGGATAGGCGGTATCTCGCCCTACGGTACTGCACCCTGCTGATCTAGGGTATCAGTCTCTAAACCTACTACGTCCGGTGGGTCGTAGTAAGTGCAGTAATAGTCCTCCTCTGCATCTGTAAACATTGTCAACATATCCAGTCAGGATAGAATGAGTACATAAATCTCATAACAGATCTCAAGATAGAATAAAAGCCATAAGACTGTAAATAGAGCATATACAATAAAGTCATAGAGTGTACATATATGTATCATAGCATGGTAAGCTCTAGAACTAGAGCTAGAACAGTAAAGTAGAACTGATTATGGTATGTACACAAATCAGGGTAAGCCATCTATCCAATGTATGTGAGTAGTAGTTTCAACTTGTGATCGGCTTGGGCACCTGTAAGTAACTAGTCTGGCTAGTCATAAGTGCGGTATATGACTAACACTGTTCGGGAATGTGGGATGGATTTGATCACAGGCATACGCTACTACTCCCCCGCCCCCCAACTGGTAGAATGGATCCAAACAGGACATGTCACTGCACGGGATTCTATGAGAATGGAGCAAATATTCTCTAGAATCGATGACCATACATTGCACAAGAGCTACAAAGGAGCTTGCACAATATATCCCAAGCTAACAAGGAGTAACATCTCTTGTCAAGACCCAGGAATACCAATCCGTGAGAACCATGTGTCAGAAATAAGCATATCTACACTAAGTACATGAATCATAACAGTTATCATAAATTGGGAAAAAGTTATTAAAGAATGTACTCGCCTATGATATGATATAACATGTCAACTGGATCCAATGCAGCGCTCGAG
>JANAVB010025583.1:20000-31727 GCA_029216955.1 Iris pallida
AGCCTACGCCGCAGTATCGGTGGTAGAATGCTGTCCTAGGTCACAACATCTAACAATATAATGCTAAGCAGTTTATACTCCCCGAATGGGGGTGACATAGCAGAATGTAAACTCAATCACAACTAAAGAAGAAGAAGTACGATATGATATAAAACTCAAAATAAAATACAAAAGATCAGATGAGTCTAAGTGTCTAAGATAACAACTCAGCAACATCCAGAAATACAAAGTTTCAACTACAGAGTATGAAAGAATATATATAATCCAGATCCCAAATGACAGTAATAGTAAAACCTAGACTAGGGAGCCTCAGTCTCTATAGCTAATAGATCCGGCTGGAAATCCGGATCACTGGTGTCATCTAGAGCTGCCCCGTAGAAGGTATCCACACAGGCCTCCTCCTCATCCTCTGTAATATTTTTAACAGGTCCAGTCAGGACAGGAACGAGCACAATACATCTCAACAGATCATAGCAGGTTAGAAATATAAACATGCAGTAGAGTAAGATACAAAAAACTGAAAGAAAGTTCAAAATATAAACAGAGAAAGAACTGTAATAGAAATATCTACTATAAATAGAGAACTAACAGGGCTAGTGAGTCAGAGTATAATATAGACATGTGAATGGCATAGGAGATTCTGAGAACTATACTATGGAGTAATTCTGGGAACTACACTACTTGGATATTATTTACATGTCCACTTCTACTCCCCCGTACACCCAATCAATACACAAGGATCCAGCCAGGTTATGTTATGATCCATGCAACGGCCCACAAGGGGTGATACATGGTAGGCCCATAATGGATGATTCTGGGAATGCCCATAAATGGGTGATTCAAGGAAGACTCTGTGATCATGAGAGTACATGTCACAAGTGATCAATGAACCATGAAGCATAGTGATACACAATGTAAGTGAAACGCACAGAACATGTAGTATCCGATGTTTCCTGAGAGGATAACATCTCAAGAAAGGATCCATATAGTACTAATCCGTGTTACCAACGTAACAACATCAAGTAAAGTAATCTAAAGCAGAAAAATAATTCTAACAGGATATGAAATGATCAGAGAATGTACTCGCCTGGTATCTGAGTGTCCAAGATGAAAGTACTGTCCGAGAAGTGGTGTCTGGCTCCTAATCAGAACAGCACAAGTCACAACAAGTCTAAAATGATAACAAGATGCAATTTAATGCATTCTACATGAATCTAGGTCAATCTAGGCCAAAGTCAACTCTTGGTCAACTCTGGTCAACCCTAGAAGTCAAACTAGGTCAAACTATGGTCTAACCAAACTATTCTAGGTTAAACTAGGTTATACTAGTCTAACTAGTCTATACTAGTCTATACTAGTCTATTACAACATAAAGCCAACCCAACATCACACAACCTATATTACATGCATCTAGGCCTACACATGGAACCACACTTGGCTATATGCCAAACACCTATAATACATTATGCAATCAATTTTACATATAGATATATATGTATCACATATAGATATATATTATGTATATAGGCTACCACCCAATATATGTATATAGGCCTACTAAATAGGCATTCAACATACATAATACATATGTAGATATATACATGGTACATACCTACCTATATTCATTATACATGTTAAACATATTACCTACATTATACATACTTAAACTATACCATATACATAGATAAAGAGGGAAACCAAGAGTTTAGTGAAATGTATACTAGAGTGTCCATATACATGTAAATGTGTGTGTGTGTGTCATGAGTGTACAGTGACAGTCCAACATGGACAGCGAAAGAAGTGGCTAATGTGTGTGTCAAGAGAGTGAGTGAGTGAATGCCAATTAGAGTGTCATAAGTTTAGATAGGGTGTGTGTACATATAGAGATATGAGGGGGCAGTCCAATTCTGGACAGTTGGTGTGTGTATGTGTACAGTGAGGGAAAACAGTGTGGTGTGAGTGAACTGTTATGAGGACAGTATGTGAAGTGTCTAGGAAATAAGTGAATACTTTGATACTGTGTGAGCAAACAGTAATAGAAAGATGACAACCTAATCCTTCATTCGAATTCAACATAAAACAACTAGTACATGAGTGAGAGTTCACATTTATGATCAATCTATTTCAGTTTTGAAGAAGGGAAAGGAAATCAGCACATGAATGTTCAGTTCATAGGAAATGAAACCAATATGTTATTAAACTCAGTTCAGTCTCAAAACAGTCAATAATCAAAATCAATATTCAGTATTTCAGTCCAAAATATTTCAAACCAGAATTTGAACCCAAATTAATACCAAATTAACCCAAATCAAGCACACAACTAGAACTCATATAGGAGAACTATATTAGAATCTAAAACATATAAATTTTCTTATTAAATTGAATCAAACAGTTGTCAAAATTCATAATTTGAAACTGGAAAACTGAAATGTAACATGGTATCAGAATTTTAGGGGTAAATATGATTTAACAATCGAAAACATGTTAAGATGCCAAATCATTGGTTGGTAATGATAAACCAACATGTGTTTGTGTCCCAGAGTCAAATTCGTGTCCACCACAATGACACAAACGTGTCCAAATAGATTAAAACCCCAAATCAAAACCCAGGACACAGTGCAGTGTGGATAGCCTCGTGCGTGTGTGCACGCGTGTCGTGCACCCGACACAGGCCAAACCAGACCTCGAGTTCACAACCTTAGGTTCGCCTAGGGCCCAGCTACGTGTCCCACATCCTGTATCATGTTCTGGTGTGTCGTCTCCGAAGCTACAGAGCCGTATCAGTGGCCGAAAACCCACTGTACGCGTGCAGTACAAAACCAGTGCACGAGCTCGTACTCGCTCGACACGACACGGGGACACATAAAACTTGGGGAGGGCCTTGTCAGACACTGCCCCCACCCACATATCAAGTGGCTCGTGTCGAGTCACCATGTCCGTGGAGAAATTCATCCCGAGTAGCAGGGGAGCTCGTGCGGTGACCAACCCGCGTGTTCGTGTCCAATTTCTGACACGACACGACTCTAAAATTGACTCGATCGAATGGAAATGCCTAAGCCATCTCTAGATCTACAATCTTATGTAAAAACATTTCAAAAATAGTAACATTAAATCCTTTGAGACATTTAATCAAACACCTACACTAGTCTACTAGTACGTGTCCGATACGGACACGAAATGGACACAATATCCTACAGAAATCTAGAATTAGTTAGGGGACACCTAGATCTAGGTTAATATGCAAAAATAACAGCATCTATAATAGAGTTTTAGGGATTTACCTATAGGTGTCAAAACTCCTCAAAAGCTCTAAAGAGGTGGTGTCTCCTTGCTTCCCAAACTTTACCAAATTGTTAACAAACTGAGATTTTCCTCCATGAACAGTAAGAGGGAGACAATTAGAATCTAATGCAATTTATTTGAGGGAAAAAGGAATTAAATTGGATTTTTTATGAATTTCTAAAGATGGAGCATACCTCTCTTTCCAAATATGAACTTTCTAAATGAGGCTAACCTAATGGAAGAGACTATTTATAGGGTGGGGTTCCCAATGTGGGTTGGCCTGCCATGCTAGGGTTAGGGTTATACATGTGTTGGGCTTGGGCCTCTATGGGCTTAAGTCATTAATCATGACTTGTAAAGTCATAAGCCATTAATCCATTCTCTATTCAATATTCCTATTCCTAAATTGATTCTAATGACTAGGATATGGTTAACTTAATCAAACTAGGGTTTCATAATCTAACCAAGTAGTCATGGCTAGGGTTAGCTTCTAGGTTAGGCTCCAAAGTCAACACTAGTCAAGGTCTAGAATAACCCCTAATTAAATTATACCAAAAATTATATAAATTCTAATAAATCTCAATAATTCACAATAATTCCAAATAATTTCCAAAAATAAAATAACCAAAATACTCTCATACTAGAAATGTGGTAGTGACATTAGTTCATAAATCTTGATTGAGTTAGTTGATGATCAAAGCAGATGGTTAAGTTGCTCTGAGTTGCGAGGCACTACCTCAATATAGACACACAAATAAAGTTTATGATATGACCATGATGTTAGAACAATAGACTTGTAGCACAACCACATGGAAATTGGGTACTATCGTTTAGTTGCATCTCTGAGTATGGGCTGAAAGGTAAGCACGACTTGATAAGTTGACGTTACAAGCACGAGAATGGTCTAGAGACACAAAATAGGCCTAGAGTCTATGTCCTAAAATCGAACATAAGTCAAGAATAGAAAAACAATCATAAGGGATTATGTTGCACAAAGTAAATAAATATGTTGGTTTTGTATGGGTGGGCGAGGAGCTCACTCCAGCAGTACAGTTGAGTACTAACACCCACAATTTTTATGTGCAGGAACAGGTAGAAGCGCGTTGGCGCAGAGCTCACTTGGATGCATCGAGGCATGAAGTTTCCTTGGCATTTCGAGGTGAATGACCGTAGGGAGTCTGGACTTATACGGGACATAATGTCTGGACATCGCCTATCTGAAGCATCCGCTGCCTCGACAAATTGTATAGTGATGAGAGAGCTGAGTGACTTGTAATCAGAGAGAAAAGTGAGCTTGAATGATTATAATCTTGGCCTCGTGCCACATTGTAATCTTTGTTTCAATATCAATAAAGAGCTATTTCAATGACTTATGTTTTACTTCAAGTTTTTGCTGGTATTTTTCAATGTTGCTGCTTGGGACTTCTGTGCGATGACCCCATCGCTTAGCCTGTAATCGGCCGTTATGGAACCTGCCTTGTGTGAGCGTAATCTAGGCTCACGCGGAATCACGCCTTAGCGAGGACGATCGGTCCTACGGGATCGAGACATGACACAGGTGGGCGGGCTGGCCCGCCCGCGGGCAAAATAGCTTTTTCTATAAGGAATATTGCCATAGATTCATTGGGTTTTTGGTGAATAAATGGCTAAGGGCATCATAAGATAAATAAGAAATTAATAATGCTACATGGACCACATGCTATGCCCTCAAGTTGCCCGCAAGATGAGGTGGCATGTCATATGGTCAAAAAAATTGGAAGGTTAACTGAGTTTGAATTAAAAAATCCAGCTTGTTGAGTTTCAATAAGCAATTGATGACCCATGCCCCTATGCAACTGAGAGTGAGAGAGAGAGAGAAAGAGAGAAAGTCACTTTACTTTCTTCCATACTTCCTCTGAGAAAGTCTTTTCTCTCTCTCTCTTTCTCTCTATCTTTCTATGTGTGTGTGTATGTGTGTGGAAGAAGAAGAAGAAGTCGATAGACAAGAACAAGGCAAGCGACGGTCGACATTAGGAGAGGTCTTGGGAGAACTACTCCAGATTGCTACGGTCGTCGACAAAGGTGAGGTAATGGGAGAACCATTCCAGCTTGCTGCGAGGTCGGTAGAGGATAGGCCATGGGTGAACCATTCGAGCTTTTGGGTACTAAACTTTCCTCGTCAACCAACTTTTTGTTCAACTGCTTCTCTTCTTCCAACCTATTTTTAATAACCGGTTGTTGTGGCTGGCCTATTTTATAAGTTATTCAATTGTTGTTCTGTTAAAATTTCCCTTATTATAATATGAAACCTTAGATGGGAAATAGCTTCCATCCTTTTTACCATTTTTATGTGGTTGCATAGGTAGAGAAGCGATGGTGGCTACACTAATTAAGTTTGCAGAGAAAATTAAATATTTGAAAAAACAATATACCTTTCTTGTGGAACTTATACTTTTGTTTATAATGGAGTACAAATAGCAATACAAGAAACCCCCAAACCCTAACTCTGAACAAGAATTCTGGTTCTATGAAACCATAAGTTCTTTTTTGATTTCTAGATTTCTATTATCCAACACTATTTAATGTTATCTTTTAGCTGGAATGGAGTTCCTAAGTCTTTGTTTCAGCCAGAAACAATAAGATAGTAAATGGAGATACTGTTATATAAGAGCAAAATCAAGATTCACTGTATTGTAGGGTGTTCAACAATTGCCCCTACCAAGAATAAGGTGAAAGGGAAAATTGTTGGCGTTATTTTCTTGTTTTATATAAATTGATACAAAACATCTTCTTCAGCGTCTTCGAGATGAATCTTCGACATGCTTGTTGGTTTAAATTATCCTGCACTAATACAACATATGTTTATTTATAATGAACAAGATGATAATCTAAAAAGCAACATATAAGAAGAAAAAAAACCATTACCTTTTGTGAACTATTTGTACTTATATATTGGATATTTGTTTTGTCAGAATGGAGGGTCATTCATCTTCGATAAGGTCTGGGGATGATGATATTGTACCAAAAGTTGAGATGATATTCGATGACTTAGACCAACTATGAGACTGTTATGAAACATATGCAGAACAAATTGGATTCCTAATGAGAAAACGAACATCAAAGAAGAATAAAGAAGGGATAGTTAGAACAGTAACATACTGTTGTGCTCGAGCTGGTAAGCCTACTAATGCATGTTAAAATCCTATGTTGTCGCGTAAGAGCTTACGGTGTGGGTGCTTGGCTAAGCTCACTGCAAAGTTAGATAGAAAGGGAAGATGGGTCATTAGTTCACTCACTCTTAACCAAAATCATCGGTACAGTCAGAGCAAATCTAGGTTCTTTCTTTGCAATCAAAGGATTAGTGGACGTGCAAAATGACAACTTAATCTTTGGATGAAATAGGGATTAGACTGAATAAGAACTATGCTACACTAGTACATGAGGCATGTGGATATGAGAATATAGGTTGCACTGAAAAAGATGCGAGAAATTACATCGAAGAAGTAAGGCGTCTAAGACTTGGCGGAGGAGACGCAATTGCAATCATGAAATATTTTTCACAAATGGTTACAGAGAACTCGAGCTTCTACTTTGACATGGAGTTAGACGACGAGGATCATTTGAAGCATATTTTCTGGGCCTATGGAAGGAGTAGAGAAGCTTATAAAGAGTTTGGTGATGTTATTACCTTTGACACCACATTGACAAACAAGAATGATATGCCATTTGCTTCCTTTGTTGGGGTAAATCATTACGAGCAGTCCCAGATTTTTGGATGTGGATTAGTTTCATGTGAAACTACATAATCTTTTATATGGTTGTTTAGGACTTGGCTTAAATACATGTCTAGTGTTGCTCCTCGGGGAATAATTACTGACCAGGATAAAGCTATACAGAATGCAATTGTGATGTGTTTCCTAACACTAGGCACAGATGGTGTTTGTGGCATGTAATTAAGAAGCTTCCTAACAAGTTAGGAAAGTATACTTAATACTAAGAAATTAGTTATGCAATGAAAAATATTATTTATGATACACAATATCCGTCACACTTCGAAGAACTTTAGAAGAACATGATTGTGCAATATAGTTTTGATGGGTGCGAGTGGCTGCATGGCTTGTATTAGCAAAGGGAGCGATGGGTACCGGGTTATGTTAAAGACACGTTTTGGGCGGGGATGTCGAGTACCCAATGAAGCGAAGGTATGAATGCTTTTTTCGATGGTTATGTCAACTCCAAAACTACTTTAAAGCAATTTGTGGAGCAATATGAAAATGCTCTTAGGGATAAGGTAGAAAAAAGTTGCATGCAGATGCAGAATCCTTCTCGAAGTTGATACCAACTGCAACTAATTTTGAAATAGAAAAGCAGATTTAGGGAATGTACACCCTAGCAAAATTTAGGAAGGTTCAAATTGAATTAACTAGGATAATGTATTGTACTCTACTAGAAATGAAGGAGGGGCTGCACTTACGAATTTTGTCATCCGTGAGGTTATACAGATTAAAAAATTTAAAGAAGAGGATAAACGTTGATGTTTGTTTTGATGAAGATCAGTCTGAAGTATATTGTAGTTGTCGAATGTTTGAGTTTAAAGGTATCTTATGCAAACATGCACTATCTATCTTAATTCGTAATGAAGTTGATGTCCTTTCAGATAAGTACATTCTCAGGAGGTGGAGAAAAGATGTTTGGAGAACCCATACGAAGATGAAACTCAGCTTTAATACTTGGCAGAACTCTACCGAGCAACAACGCTATAAAGTGATCTATGTGTTTTGTTTGGCGAGATAGCAAACTTTGTAGCTCCAATTGATAGAGAATATTTTAAGGTTAAAAAGTGGTTAGTTAGTAAGATGCATGAACTGAAATTAGAAGCAGAAGAGGAGGAAGAAGAAGACCAATATGAAGAACAAGAGCTGAATGAAGAAGGAGATAGAGAAGATGAAGGTGAACAAGAACAAAATGAAAAAGAAGATGGGGTAAGTGGAACTGTACGTATACTTGACCCTAAGAAACGTAAAGGCCGTCCCCGGAGTTTGCGAATTAAGAGACGCCGAAGGATAGCTAATAAAAAAACTGCATGTAAGTTTTTTTATGTATATTTTTTATTTCATAAATTGAGCACACTTTTGTGTTTTTAATACCATTTTCTAATTTTTCAACAACATTGTACTTATGTGGCCCTACGAGCCCAAGACACTAGTGCAAGTATCATCCAACAATAGTGAGTGTATGGACAAGGTGCGAATTCATGGCAATATTTCATGCAAGTTTAGTTTTTGTTATTCAAGTTAGTCTAATTTTTGTTATTGATATCTTTTACATTTTTATTATGACAGATGAAGGTGAAGGTGAACAAGGTTGTAGCTGTTAGGTTCTTCCAAAGATATTTGTTGCATTTTGATATGCTTCTGTGGGTCAATAAAAGCAGTTTTTATTGAAACTACAATTTTTGTTTAAAAGCAATATACTCAATTTGTGCTGCAATTTTTTGCTTAAAAGCATTTTTTGTTGAAAAGTAGTATATTCCAGATTAGGTGTAACAAAATTGTGATGGAAATGTGTATGCAAGATGTCACGCTCTAGTACCAAAATACGGGGACGGACATGGCCAATTACACTGTATGAGGTACGAAGACGTCACACAGCGGTCACGACTGTCAAGAGACAAGGGGGTGTATATTACAATCAAGTTGCCTAGGGTCATACATTACTTCTATGTCTCAATCATTCAAAACAATAAAAACAACAATTAATGAACATAAAGGATAAAGCAGTAAGGCGTCCCCGATGCTTCATCAAAATGATCATAAGGAGCTAGTCTAGAGCGTCATAAGTACACAATCATATTCAGCTGCAGTCTGATTTAATTATAATTATGCATGGAAACTAAATATCCAGAATAACCGACTAAACAGGTGTCGGTGGCTAAACGCCAGAACAAAACTGATGATATTAGAGTGGTAGAGAAGAAACCCACTCGAGTCCTCCGATGGCCATGCTCCTAGTATGCACCATTGTCGTCAAGGAAGAAGACTGGATCCTCAGGCTCTGCTACGAGATCTGGCCAAACAAAACCAGCGGGGTCAGCCCCGAATAGCAAGTACCACAAAGGAGCGCATAAAAGAGAGACAAAACCCAAGCATAATAATTAATAATAAGACTTGTCTAATGAGTTATAGGCTTATAACGTATCATCGAGACCATATGGCACCCTTACAACGAAACAAAGACAAATGATGCCAGTATCGTACCGAGATAAGATACATCTATAACCCTGGTCAAGTTATGGACTTTTAGTCGTAACTTCAGACCAAAACATTTCATAGAATGATAGCCCAACCCAACAACCAAACAAGGACATAAGTTGGACCACGCACCATGATAGTCCATGTTTCTCGTCTACTGACAGAAGATACAGATCATAAGCAAGTCATTTTGCAAACGACCAATCATTCCTACGACTTTTTATATTTGGCGGGGTTATCCCCACAATACTGTTTATAGGAATCATTAGATCGTGTCATTTCCAGCAGGGCTAGCTAATCCATCATATATCGTATAGTACATTGATTATGCACCGGTCCCACAAAGGACTACCGTGCAGAACATATAACCCATAATACATAGAAGTCGGGTATTGTCATCCATTATAGGCAGATTAAACAATATTCGTAGCGGCCAACTCGACACGTCAGGGCGGGACCTGGGGTGGCTATTTGTCACGATCTGCTACCCAAATTGTTGGGCCGAGCCGAGTCATGTCCAGCCTACGCTTGAGATAAAGCGTAGTAAGTTGTTCTAAAGATAAATAAGATAAGACCAAAGTGTGCTAACAGTTCTATATGTAATATTGAGTCAGAAATATTCCAAACACAAAAGTCGTCTTGTATATATAAATATGTTTCCAGTACATGGCTAAAAGTAAAATTGGATACAGGTCCAGTTACAAAATACATAGTAAACAACAGGACCACTCTTAAAAAATCTCAAGTAAATAAACAAACTAGACGAGTTTTCCTGCAGGTACATCCTCGTAAGGTAAAGCCTGATCCTCGGCAGCAACTCCATAATAGGAATCGCATAGCAACTTCTCATCGGTAAGTATACCTACAACGTTATCCTGTCAGGACGGGAGCAAGTACTGATTCTAACAAACTAAATATACGAAACATGAAATGAACAGAAGTGTAGGAATCATGGCATATCATAATCTATCATGGCATCATATGTTTGTTTTAAAGTTTAAAACTGTAGCATGTACGTGATCAGTCAATAGGTAAAATAGGATGTACAGTGGCACATATCAATTTTTTGATGTGTACATACGTACACATAACGGCATCGGTGTATATCCATACACAAATAGGGGACCAGAACATACGACAAAGTTACATATAGAATGTAACAGTACTCGGTAAATACATACGGAGAAGGGGGGCATGATCACGTACTCTACTAACAGTTTCCCTTTAACCCGTTTTATAATATGTGAGTGATACGAGAACGGTATAAAGCATGGTGGATACTGAGAGCAGTATGAAGCATATGAAACATGGTGATATACGACTTGCAGTTTAGATATTAACATGGTTGATACACAATTCATTATGTGCTGTAAATAAAGTTTATAGAGGTACTTGCCTCTAGCAAAGCAAGGTAGTGAAGGAAATGCTATAGATGTCTGATGACTCGTCACTGTAAAAATAATACATAAACTTAGTTTTATACTAAGTTAAACACTAAGACACTAGTTGTGCGACACGACTTTCTGAATGGACACCTAGCCAAATGATGACTTTAGCATAGGAGACCAATATGGGATGTCAAAAAACCTAAAATAACTTTCTAGGGCCTTTACACTATGGTAGGGTGAGGTCCAATACTACAATATCCCAAAATCACACAATACATCGTATGTAGTATTTAATCAATAATTAAAATAGACTGTACACTATGTTCCAACCATATTTAAGATAGACAAAAAGCTCAATTATACATAAAATAAAGTAACAAAATGATCCTTGTTAATTATAAAAATTTATACTAATTTTTCTAGAATTTATAAACCTTCATAGATATTTATTAAAAATCAGTAAACATAAGTATCCTAAAGATGAGTTTTGTTTTCCTATTTTTATAAAATGCCAAAAATACTTATTAAATGCTGAAAAAATTATATTAAATTATCTAAATTAACATAGTATTTAAATAATTTTCTAGATTTTTACAGCAATTCAATTATATAAAAAAAAAATTCAAAAACAGCAAGTTAAAAATCCTAGAAAATAAATAATTAATTATTTAGTATTTTGTCACGTATACAAAATTGAACCGAAGTCCAGATACGGGACCCAAAGTCATGAATCAAGTCCATATGACTTGTACAAACTTTGAATATATTTAGGCTCATTTAAGTCCACAGAACCCATGCTAGATCTGGACTCAAATGGCCGTAATCAA
>JANAVB010025584.1:0-69503 GCA_029216955.1 Iris pallida
CAGCGGGACGCTCGTCATTATACAATAACATAATAATATAAGCAGATACCGCTCCTGCCTGTGTGGCAGGTTTACAGTATCTGCGGGAACCAGCCGGCCTGTCGGCACTACTAGTCCCAAGAGGACTGCCATGTAAGAACTCGGGATCCATTCTCTCCATGCAATCATTATTTTTATTTAACTTAATAGTCCCTACGTTGAGTGAAATCCCATGCCGTGGATCATGGTCATTCAAATGAGTACTTTCGTACGGGGTACGATATGCGCAACTCTACAACGATACCCGTACGGCTAGGTTGTAGGTCTTACATAGCGTAATGCAACAATCAATTCTAACCACGGAGTAATCTTGCCTTGACCATAAAGTACACATGCTGCTTTTGTAGAAAAATAATTAAATAAATAATAAATAGATTGAAGCCTGCATGTGCCTGTACGTCAATATTCGGGATCAGCCAGTCGATTTCAATAGTTCATTACATGAACGTGTCTCATTCATTCAATTCAATAAGACGACTAGCCAGTCTCTTAGTTCCAACTAGGAACGCATGATCAATTTTTAGTCAAGATAACCATCGTCATCAATGGTGACAAGACATGAAAGTCGATTAGTATTAAATGGGGTCGAGTCTATAACTCCTCAGAGTTAGGTTCCAGTCTTACTGGGTATCCATAAACCAATCAAGACACAAGGCACGTTCTACATAACCATATGTATTAACATATTAACATGCTAAGATTATCGAGTTCATACAAAAAGCATAAGGATAAAATAGGAGAACTATCATGCCACCATTAAATGAATAAATTATAGAACAAATAGAAACACTCAGGCCCGGAAGTCACGCCAACAAGTCTATGCTAAGGCCAACAAGAGTGAGCGTATAAACAGCGTGAGCGTGAAAAGTGGTTCACGTTGGCACGCACAGCGTGAGCGTGAAGGGAAATTCACGCACTCATAACGTGAGCGTGAAAAGTAATTCACGCACTCACAGCGTGAGCGTAAAAAGTGAGCGTGGAAAATGATAAGAAATCAACGCACGCACGCAAAGACATATGCGTAACTCAAATGTCACGCTAACACGCAAGAACGTGTGCGTGACTAAAAATTCACGCACGCACGTAAGAACGTGTGCGTGACTAAAAATTCACGCACTCATGTAAGAACGTGAGCGTGACTCAAAATTTACGCAGACACGTAAAGACGTGTACGTGACTGAAAATTCACGCAGACACGTAAGAACGTGTGCGTGACTGAAAATTCACGCAGACACGTAAGAACGTGTGCGTGACTAAAAATTCACGCACTCATGTAAGAACGTGAACGTGACTCAAAATTCACGCAGACACGTAAAGACTGTGTGTGACTGAAAATTCACGCAAACACGTAAGAACATGTGCGTGACTGAAAATTCACGCAGACACGTAAGAACGTGTGCGTGACTGAAAATTCACGCAAACACGTAAGAACGTGTGCGTGACTAAACCTTTCGTTCCAAGCCAGAAATGAAGTTCCCATGGTTCAGAACCCATGGGCAACCGAGAATACACGCCAGGTTGGGAGATCAAAACCCATGAACAACCGAGAATACAACAACTTAGATCTAGAAGAAACAAGCCAAAGAAATCAAAAATGCTAAGTAGTAAACTCTCTTAGAATCACAAGAGGAAGACAAATGAACCATAAAAATGGGTGGAGGAGAAGCAAGATGTACTTGCCCGCTGTTGGTTGGTGGAAGAGAGTGGTGAGGAAGAAGAAGAAGTAATGGTGAAGGAGAGTTATGAGGAGAGAGAAGGAGATGGGGGCTTTAAATAGAAAAAGGGGGTGGTAGGTGGGGGTTTGTTGGGTCAGGTTTATTCGGATCCATCCAAGGCCAACCCGAAGCAAAGCAGAGAGGTTAAAAGCAGAAAAAAAATACAGAAATAAAATACAGGAATAAAATTACAGGAAATAAAATACAGATAATTAATTAACATGAAATTAAAGGAATTTAAATACAGGATGATACATGATAAATACTAAATATATATATGAGTTGTACATGTATAAAAATACGCATTCTGGGAACGAAGAGTGACAGAATCAGGCTTGTTTTGACTGTTAACAAGATGTATCGATGTTTCTTGGAGCTTCAGGTTGATGGTGAAGAAGCATATCAGTCTTTTTATGCGAATGTTATCATGAAAAAGTCCTATAAATTTTGGATGATTTTTTTTCTTTTTGTAACTTTAGAGGTTATGCAATATATTGGTTAGACACCATTATATGAAGTTATAATTGTGAATATTTTTTATTATTATTGCAATTAATGGTATTGTATATTAATTTTGAATATGTATGACGGAATGACTTATGTAAATTATATTTTCATAATGAATATTGGTTGATAATTGAGAGATTAAAACTCAGCTCAATAGTGCCACCGATTAATTTAAAAATATTTTTTCCATTTGTTATGGTAAAAAATTATTGGAAAACAATTATTTTGGTATAGTGCAGCGTTCGAATGTGCGTTGTAAAAAGATGGAGATGTTCATTTACATCATTCGAATGTGCATTGTAGAAAATATGGAGATGGTCATTTACAGCGTTCGAATGTGCGCTGTAAAAGAAGAGGTCATTTACAACGTTCTGATGCACGTTGTAAAAAAGAGGGTCATTTACATCGTTCTAATATGCGTCATAAAAAGTGTCATTTACAGCGTGCAAATGCGCGCCGTAAATAATATGGTCATTTACGGCATGACCTTTTACGGCACAAAAATGTACGCCGTGAAAGATCATTTACGACACGTTTCGTGCGTCGTAAAAGATCATTTTTCTTGTAGTGAGTGAACAGGTGGTAACGTTGGAAAGATGAGATAATGAAATATTGCCTTTATTTATCTTAATATTTTATCATGCGACTTCGAACACGATCGGTCGGACACGCATTCGCATGACTATGGGCAAACTTGTATACAAGGTATTATTTCCTCGAACGGTACCCGCGACGGTGGGACGAGTCGGCCTAGGAGGGAATCGGCGTGCTTTGGTGGCACGTGGTATTGGGACCTTCATTCGGGCTCGCAACCTGGTGAAGGGCACATCCCATACCCTATGAAGTCCTATATGGCAAAGTCCTTAAATGGTGCGCAGCACCAGTGGTCATGTAGTCAGGATGCATGCCAATGAATGTTTGTGCAGACAGAGTAAGTATATCATATTATCCTGTATTCTTATGCAGGTATGCGGAGTCGGATATCGGTAAGAAATCACTTAAATGTGATATATGCAATATATGTTGGTTGAATGCACTACTAGAATAAGTCATTTTAGCGACGCCTAAAGACGTCGCTAAAACGCCTAAAGACGTCGCTAAACTATTTTAGCGACGTATTTAGCGACGTCTTTCTCTTGTCGCGGAAACCTTAGTCGCTATTTGAAAGACGTCGCTGATCGTCGCCAACACCGACGTTTACCGACTCAAATATACGTCGGTAATATACCGACGTTTACCGTCGTTTCGTCGATGAAATAGCGACGTTTATGATGTCGCTATACGTCGATATTCCCTGGGAAAATTACTGACGTTTGTGATGTCACTATGCGTCGGTATATATTACCGATGTTTTTGATGTCGCTATACGTTGGTATATCCTGGGAAAATGAGGTAAAATCTTGGAAAATTTAGCGACGTCTACCGACGGTTACCGACTCATACCGACGAAACTGACGTCGCTATACGTCGGTAAACTGGCAATATATGCCGATTTAGCGACGTCTACCGACGCAACGTGCCGTCGGAAAGAGTCGATAAACGTCGCTAGACGTCGCTAAATTTAAAAAAATAAATAAATTGTAGTATACAATTTTCTCCACAGAATCATTTTCTTCCTGCAGTTTAATCTGAAACACAATACACAAGCACATTTTATCCCTGGGTTCGCCGATCCCTTCGGTGGAACACTCAACACCGGTAAATTAACATCCAAATGAAACAAATAACAACATAAAATAACCAAAGTCCACACAACATATAAACCAATATCCAAATTGTCATGGGTCTACACAAGCAATAACCAATGTATCTATGTAACCAACAAACAAGTGTCACAAACAAATAAGTGTCACAAACAAATACAAATACTCAAACACTCAATACAAACAGTCCTAACTAGGACTACTGGTGTCACGCCCCAGAACCAGAATACTGGAGAGCGGGGGCAGACATAGCCAGCTACGTATATTGAAATGGAAACCACCTCGATATACGGTCACGGCTGTCTAGATATGTGAGGGTTTTCTACAAGCCAACAGTCTCTTATGGTCATGAACAAGCATAGTGTCTCAATCACCACAAGTAAGTAAAGTCGCAAGATGTATGATCATTAAATATACAATAATATGGCGTCCCAAATATTACATATTCAGCTGATCATGAAGCTAGTCGTTACAAAATGTTAGGACTAGCAAGAGTTTAGTCATACATGATCAACCCTAGGATTTGTCAATCATGTTTACAGCCCGTAGGCAGACAGTAAGTAAAAGTGCATCGAGCTAACAGGTGCTCGTCGGCTAAAGTCTCAAAAGAATAATTTTACAGTAGAGTGAGCGAAACAAAATAGAAAACCCACTCGTAGCCCGGGTTCCTTCTAGTCGCCACCATTGGGCTGGAAGCTTGGTAGATCCTCGAGAGCTGCTCCGAAATCTGGCCACACAAAACCAGCTGGGTCAACCCCAGAAAGAGCAAGTGCCACAAGGGGGCCACGAAATAAGAACAAAAGCCAGCAAATAACACAAGAAAGACTAATATTAAACATGAGTTACGAAAACATGTCAGGATGATATACGACGAGATAACCATGGAACTATTCCGATAGCCAGGTTACAACCCGTAAACCAATAAGGACCAGGGTTGTAACCCTTCGTCTGAACAGAACTTGGTTTCCTACACATTTATCGGCAAGATAATAATGTAAGAAATCAAGGCAGGGAGCAATCTTGTACTGGATCAAGACATGGCTAAACTGGTTATACCTCATTCAATCAATCACGGCCAAGCAGATACTACGGCTTGCTACTTTAACTTACTAGGGTTATCACAGGCCTAATTACTAACAAGATGCAGTGAGATTGTTCACAGCCACAAGCCCTGCAGACCATCCAGGCTACCCAGGACGAAAGATTAGGGTTGAATTCAGGTGGGTGCATCGCCCGGGAGACAAATGTACCCTTAGGTGACTTAGAGGGTGCAACACTCGACGGTGCGCTGGAAATGTGCCCTACTCGACGGCAGGCTACAGATCCCAAGAGCGCCCAGGTAACGAGATCGCCTGTAGCTGTGTCATCTCTTCATAACTACTGTGTTATTCTGGTTATTAACCTTAATCCATTTTAGTAGGTACTCCTGACCGTGGTACTCAGGAGTCCCATCCTAGACATGATGCAAGACTGGACAAGTGGATTTAACAAGCAAGCAAGAAAGAACCACCCACGGTGTCAAGGCAGGTCAAGTTACAAGTTACAAGTCAAGTCAAGTCAAGAGTGCGCCGCCACGGGCCACTATCATGTCAAATTGGTCATGTCAGGAGTGCACCACTATGGGTCACTGTCGGGTTATGTGAGTTCCTTGCCATACCAAGCCATGTACAATAGTCATTCCAAACATATTAAGTAAAATCAAGTTCATGACAAAAAGGCGTAAGGATATAAAATGGGCATAAAATATCTAATAAAATATCAAAATACGGGTCAGGGGATGCGTACGCACAAAAGTACGTACGCAGGGGGAATGCATATGCAATAAAATACGCTCGCAGGAGGGCAGCGTATGTGAAAAGTCATGCACGCTCGAGGGACAGCGTATGTGAAAAGTCACGCACGCTCAAGGGGCAGCGTATGTGAAAAGTCACGCACGCTCAAGGGGCAGCGTAGGTGAAAAGTCACGCACGCTCAAGGGGCAGCGTATGTAAAAGTCACGCACGCTCAAGGGGCAGCGTAGGTGAAAAGTCACGCACGCTCAAGGGGTAGCGTATGTGAAAAGTCACGCTCAAGGGGCAGCGTAGGTGAAAAGTCACGCACGCTCAAGGGGCAGCGTAGGTGAAAAGTCACGCACGCTCAAGGGCAGCGTATATGAAAAGTCACGCACGCTCAAGGGGCAGCGTAGGTGAAAAGTCACGCACGCTCAAGGGGCAGCGTAGGTGAAAAGTCACGCACGTTCAAGGGGCAGCGTAGGTGAAAAGTCACGCACGCTCAAGGGGCAGCGTAGGTGAAAACTCACGCACGCTGAAGGAGACACGCTTCCAACAGAAGCGTACCCAAGTCTGTACGCACGCTAAAGAGCGCGCGCAGCTCAGTGTACGTGAGCTAAACAGCTCTGCACACTGCTCACTGTCTTCTCCAAACAGCAAGAACACCATGGGTGAACCTAAAGCTTCAAAACATCATAACTTGGCCATCCGAACTCCAAATCCAGATTTCCAAAGTTCCAACCTGGGTAGAATTGAATGCTCTTCCATATGGAAACACCAAAACCCATAAAAATCCAACTTAAAGAGATCAAACCATGTAAAATCCGAAAATAGAAATAACTTAGATCTATCACAATGGAGGCTCCAAATCACAAAAACCCAAGTTCTAAAGTTGATCCTCATGTCCTAATCTATCAAATGGACAAAGAAAAGAGGGCTCTCATGTAGTGGCAAGGTGCACTTGTCTAGGGTTAGGAGAGTTGTGGAGGAAGGAGAAGAAGAAGAAGAAGGAAATTAATGGTGGAAGTTATGAGGAGAGAGAGTGGTAGGTGGAGTTATAAAGAGGGGGAGTTGTGGTGGGGATGAGGGGTAGCATAGGCTAAGGTGATCCAACACATAAACCCAACCAAACCAAACCGAACCAACCCAATAAAATCGAGCCAAGCCAAAACCCAAAATACGAGAAATACCGAAAATCCAAATACGAGTAAAATACGAAATACAAAAAATACGAGAAATACGGGAAATGAGGGTGACAACTGGGGATCTGGAGCGGGAGGGGCACGCCGCGACGAAGGGCTAAGAAAAGCTCATAGTCCTCCTGTGAAATCGATACCGATGAAGGAGGTAGTGATCGGTGGAGTCAGTGTCGATGAAGAAGGCAGTGGCGTCGGCGGAGTCGACGACGATGAAGGCACACCCGGAGGACGATAACGCTCCAACGCTGCAAGTTGCTGGTGGTATAAATCCATGGTAGATAACATTCTATCACTGCTATCAACCACCGAATCCTCACCAATCTCAGCCTCTCGCCCATGGTCATCTGTGATGCCTGTAGATCCAATACGCTGTGCTCCGTCGACGCTCTAAGATCGGTGACGCTCTGCTCTGTCCGCTCAGTCATATTCCAGAGCTCCATAATGCTACGGTCGAGCGCATCCAATCGTGCTATAAGCATGCTCGTCCAACTTGTGCTGAGACTGGTCCTGAATCCGTTATAGCAGCTCGTCTCGGAGAGACTCCATCATTTGGTGGACTCGGGCAGACTCCTGGGACGGCTGTAGACCATACACACTAGCGGGATGCCCTAGAGGACTGCTCGCAACTAGGGCGCCATAGGATCCCGTACCGTAGTACGTACCCCTACGGAGGCCACCAGCGGCGGTCATCCACAGCTCGTCCGCCAACGGAGCTTGAGTGGGCTGCGAGAAAGTACCGGTCTCTCCCGCAGTAGGTGCACTAGCAGTCGTCCGGTCCTGAAGCCTCTGATACTCGGCCTAGAAAGTATGGATAGTACTCTATAATTTCTAATCTCTAATTAATGTACTTATTATTACTAACTACATGAATACTTATTTGTATGCATATTTACTAAGTTATATTAAAATTAACACGAAGTATTATAATTAACAAATAGTATTATAATACTTATATAGGCAAGCTCGGCCCTCTCGTCAATAGGGCCTTCGCCCTTCCGATGGGTAGCCAAAAGATGGTCACCATGTCGGCGTTACCGACCTTTCTTACATGTAATTAAATATATTATCTTAGTAATATTTTATCAAATTTGTATTAAAATAATATTTCTGAAAGAAACATACATACCAGACGACGGAAATGTTCCGTCATCGGAATCGACCCACCGCACCACTACGAGGCATGCTGCCTAGCCGTCTTGGCCTTCTCGGACTTTTTCTTGTACCTTGGCTCGTAGAATCGAGCCTTCATCGCATCCCACTGATCAGGGGTGATCCAACCTTGGATCGACTTTCCGGCACGATCACGAGCCTTCTGATCATTGATAGCGTCGGGATCAGCTTAGCAGTGACAGCAGAAAACATCCTCTCGATCAGCTCGGCCCGGTACGGTGATAAAAAATATCCTAGAAGAGTACGCAAACCAAATATTTTTGAGTAATAATAATATGCATAAATCAAATAATTTATGTTAAAAGAAAATCTATTTTAACCTTGAAGCGCGCAAACCAGTAGGCCTTCCTATCGTCCGGAGCATCCGAGTAGTTTATCCAAGGACCACAATAATTTTGCCTCAGGAGCTGGCCTAGGCGTCTCTGTACCGACGGGGGACGATATCTATACAGATATTATTTTCATAAGAAAAGTTAATTTATATAAACACAGAAAAAAATGATAAACCAAAATACTTACTTTGTATCGTCGGCCCAGATCTCCGTCCTCGTCTCCTCCGGAGGTGCGCAGGTATCATCTGCCTGATACTGGTCGGCCGTCGGTGCAGCCTCCTCCATCTGCTCATCTACCTCCATCGTCGTATCAGCAGAAGGAATGCTACTCTCGGGAGCAGTCTCAGGCCTGGAACTACTCGTCCCAGGAGATATGCCACGTAGCATCGTGGCGGGCGGAGCTACTGTCCGATACACAGGAGTACTGGACGACGAGCATCCAGAGCCGCTACCAGTAGGAGGTACCGAAGAAGAACCCTGTCCTCTAGCAGTACCACCAGTAGGTACCGAAGGAGTACCCTGTCCTCTGCCAGTATCAGTACCCCGTACCCCATGTCGAGAAATATGGAACGATCCGCGACGACCTGTCATGCCTGATAACAACATATGATGAGATACAACAAAGACAACAAATAATAGAGACTAGAAATATGAAAGTGCAACAAAGACAAGATAATAACCAAGACAACCTATGATGATACATTTTACAAGAAACATCTAAGTCCAGATAGTATATTTTACAAGAAACATCTAAGTTCAGATAGTACATTCTACAAGAAACATCTAAGTCCAGATAGTACATTCAGAGAATAACCAAGACTAGATATAACCAACTCTACATAATAAGAAAATAAAAGTACGTCTCTCTCAATCATCTTTAGAATAATCATCTTGTTCGTCTTCCTCGACCTCATCTTCCTCCTCATCTTCACTTTCATCTTTGCCTTCGTCGGCTTCGTATTCCTCTTCGAATAATTCTACATCTTCTACATTATGTGTCGTATAATACGTAACTTCTGTGGAGTCCACATCAACAATATTGGTTACAAGAGGTAGCTCAAGCACAGGCCAAAGGCCAATGTTGGACAGTTGGCGTCAGACACTTCTACAAGGCAAAACCAAATGTTGACGGTATATATACCGTCAACATTTAAAAAGTTTACTTGTCTTGACAAACTGAGTAAAGTAACTCTTATAGACCGAAAGGGTCGATGTTGGACAGTTGGCGTCATGCACTTCTACAAGTACAATTATACCTCGATACACCTTTTTTACAAGTGGTTAAGAAAATCATTGAAATAGAATCCCAAGTAATCATGATACAACAAGTGGTAATAGTGTATCACATGACATGACCATATAACCATAGTGTATCAGAATTGATCACACAGAAGACTTAGCCTAATTAATCTCCATAAAATAAGTGGTAATAAGTCCATAATTAATCTTCATAAAACAAGTACAGCTGGTAATAAGTCCATAATTAAGTCCATAAACTCATCTCCATAAAACAAGTACAGCTGGTAATAAGTGCTAATAGTCCAACACAAAATATCCATAAAACTACACTGATGACGACCACGCAGCTCACACATACGCTCAATGATACCATCACGCAACATCTTCTGATAAGTGGGATCGACGGCAGGAAAGCGTCATTCCACTACAGGTGCTGGATGAATGGAACTCCCGGTCTTACTAGCTACCGGTGCCACTTCCTCCTTAACAGTAGGAGGAGCCACCTCAGCAATCTGTGTTTCCCTCAAACGACGTGCCACTGCTCGGATCATGGGTGCCATCTGGTAAAATCGATATTCACAGGGGAGCGGTTGAAAATAATGAGAGAACTATCAGAGAATCACATAAAACTAACTAGAACTGAAATACAGTAATTGACAAATAAATGAGAGAACTATCATAGAATTGAAAGATACAATATAATCTACATGATTTTTAGGTCACATAGGTCAAAGTCAAACCTTGGTCAATTACACTAGTCAACTAGGTCAATCCTAGTCCAGTCAAGTCTCACTAGGCCTAACCAAGCCTAGGCTATCAAACACACACCATCACAAGTCATAGAGAACACATATTATATATGCTTACATTACATTCATATATTTGAACTTGCATTCATTCAATCATAGGCATATTTACATAGATGCTTGCATTTCTACACACATTCATGCATTCATTTCTTGACATATATGCATTACACTTGATTATTAGTTCATGGCATTTATGCATACATATATGTCTATCACATATGTTATCTAAACATGTATAATACATTCACCCATTCTATTCTTTATACATATGCATTACATGATTACATGTCATTACCTACATTAATGCTTACCTATACATTACATTTCATATGTTATCCAAACATTGCATTTATAACTTGCATATATCCATGTATTCCCATTTGCATACATATATGCATATTGCATTCATATGTGCTTACCAATATGCACATTACACATATATCATTCATTACATACACATGTTATATGTGTATAGGAAGAGGGAAATAAAAGAAAGAGGGGACTGAGTTCATATGTCCAAGTGGACTGAAACAGAGATTGTGATCTCAGATTTAACAGTGGTAAAAGTGTGTGTGTGTATACCTGGACGGGGTCGGTAGGGGTCGCCGGAGCGGAGGAGGGGACGAGGGGTCGACGGTGGAGGAGCGACGACAAGGTCACCAGGGAGGAGCAGTCGCCGGAGACGAGAGGGGGAGGCTGTCACACCCCACTCCCGTAGGAGCGATCGTCATCGTAAAACGTGATGCCGCACGAGCCTAGATTGCGCTCGTGCAAGACGGTTCCATAACGGCCAATTTCAGCGACTGCGATGGGGTCGTCGCACAGAAGTCCCATACAGAGACATTAAATAGCAGCAAAAATTAGAACAACACACAAGTCTTTGCAAACTCTTTTATTGATATTGAAACAAAGATTACAATGGGCGCAGGCCAAGATTACAAACACTCAAGCTCACTCTTCTCACTTTACAAGTCACTCTGCTCTCTCTCATCTCTCGATTACCATGTTGAGCCAGCGGAAGCTTCGGAAGGCGATGTCCATACATTATGTCCCGTATAAGTCTTTACTCCATGCGGCCGCGTACTTCGAATCGTCAGGGAACTCCGTGCCTCGAAACATCCAAGCGAGCTCCGTGCCACGAGCTTCTACCTGTGCCTGCACATAAAAACTATGTGGGTGTCAGTACACAACTGTACTGGTAGAATGAGCTCCTCGTCCATCCATACAAAACCAACACGTTTGATTTACTTTTATGCAACACAGTCTCTTCTTATCAATCATCTTTCTAGTCTTGCCTTAGGATCAGTTTTATGGCCAACGCCTTGCCTATTTTATGTCGTTAGACCATCCCGTGCTTGCAACATTCAACGTTAACCTATCAAGTCATGTTTGCCTTACGGCCATAATCAGAGATGCAAGTACGCGATAAGGCTCCATTTTCGTGTGACCGTGCTTCAAATCCATCATACCGTGCCTCGCAACTCAATGTGACTAAACCATATCGCCGTCTCGCGGCCCTTGCTACTGAGATCACCAACTGACCCAATCAAGACTTATGAATGTTAGTGTCACTCAACCAACTTTGCCTTGCGGCAGTTTTCCGACTTAAACTCAAACAACTCAACCAACTTATGCAACTTATATGCCGACAACTCAAGACTCGACGTCACATTTCGTGGCAAAGCACGTTGCCTATGTTGTAGCCATTCTTAAGCCCAAACATTTGTATTCTAACTGCACACATATTCAACAACTCAACTCAATCCAAAGGCACACACGCGAATTTGCCGCCATGCCGACTCATCTATATTTTGGTCACTGACTCCCAGAGCCATCGTGGACTCCTCTAGCTTTTGTTAGACGGGTGCCCTTTAAGCGCAAGGTAGCTAGCCCCGCTGCAAGTCCCCGCCTAACCCGTACCCAGCACAGCTAATTACTCATTTCCAATTGCGGCCGCAACGGTCCCGTGGCCGCCGGGTTGCCGTGTAGGGAAACGACCCACCTTGTCGACAAGTTGTCCATGACCATGCAAAACTCGACTCAAACTGATGTCTCACACATTCATGCTACTTCTTTCTTCTGAGACCACCACGCCGACCTATAGCCGCAAGGCCTCGCCGACCTGTAGCCGCGAGCATACTTTTTTTCTTCTGAGACCGCCTCGTCGACCTGTAGCTGCGAGCGTTCTTCTTTCTTCTGAGACCGCCTCGTCGACCTGTAGCCACGAGCGTTCTTTCTATGTTACCATATCATTTCATTCGACTCAATGTCCTATTCGATAATCCTTTCTCCAAAACTATTGAATCAACCGTGGTTCATGCCTTAAACACTAAGTCCGTGCATCGTGCCTTAAGCCTATGCGACACCACCGCCCAAGTCATACTCTATATGACGGGCCTTGAGACTGTAAGGCTATATGGATACACCCAGCCGTAGAACTCGTAGGGTCGTGCTTGCTACTACTCCCGATAGCTTAGCGTAACTTGCCTAACTTACTTTTGCAGCAACTTGACGAGTAAAGGCTGCGTCAAGCCTTGCGTCATGGGAACGTACCATGCACGCTAACGACTTGAACCACCAAGTTATTTAGGGTTCCTAGACTTATGCCGCAAGCCGTATAATACAACTTAACCCGTCGGGCGAGCAGAGGCTATGCTACGCCTTGGGCGATGAGATCGTGCATGCTTTATGAAGCATTTATGCGCGCGACACCTATGAATTTGGCTAACTCTTAGCTTTACGGCGAATACCAACTTTTTTTCTCCCAAGCCACGGGACGAAGGATCGAGTATCATTTTCAAAGCACGCCGTGCACCAACTCTAAGCCGACCGTTGGACCTTTCCATATTCTAACTCAATTCGACCCGTCGGGATTATTTCCTTTAGCTATGTGAATTCGTCTCTTTTATTATCAAGCCTACTTGTGCAAGTTAAAAACATGCAACTTATTATGTGAAGGCTAAGATGAGACAAGTTCACTGAAACTACCCCACCTGAGCGAGCGGTCGCCTTGACCGAGTGATGTCTTCGAGTCGCCGTTGTAAGGCCAAGTCCGAACGCCGTCGGCATTTTGATTCCTCTGATTGACTGAGCGGGATGGGGCACTACATTACACCACTCAGAAAAAGTTTCGTCCTCGAAACTTACTGAGTACACTCATCGACTTATAACTTGATTCACATCCTATGTTTCTCGCACACGCTACTCCTACGCGTTCCCTCAATCCGAGCCACGTCGTGCTTTCCACAATCCTTTTCTTCTAAACTCACGATCTCAAAATCCTCGACACTTTCCCTTTCCTCAAGTCTCACTTGATTCAACGTATCACTTAGTTGGATCATGCACATATTCCAGGCGTCCCCAAAATACATACATTTCAGCCAGGCCTTGTGATAGAGAATCCGCCATCACCACTCGAGCCGGATCATGTACATATTCGAGCGTCCCTGATATACGTGCATGTCAACCGAGCCTCGTGAGCGGTGCCTCCATAATTTTCTATCGCTTCGCATTCGGACGTCTGCCTAACCGCTAGGCTATGTCTTTCCGTCAGTATTGGAATCATAGTTCCCGAACAACAATATCAACGCTGACCCATCCTAAGGTCAAACCAAATTGATAGTACGGGGTTTTCTACCCAAGCTCGCATCACTCCGATTTCTAAACATCGAGCATCGATTTCCTACACACATTCCAATATTCGTCGTACGGGGTCCGATCGTTCAGTAAAGCCATCCTAAGATAAATTACGTTTCAACCGATTTCTTCGATAAAAACATATCGCTCGTTCATCAAGCCATTTCGCATCATCTATCTCTTCGAACACGTTCGACATTAGTTCACCTATCATTCATTCTCAAATCAAGCACGCTATGACACAATTCATCTTTAATGCATAATTCACATTTCATATTTTTGAAATCATCTATTCCAATTCACGTAATCGATCACAAGGTCGTCTGACTTAACAATATGCCACGCTCCGATCTCACGCGAGTCCGATTATCCACGGTGGTTCATGAATCACCATGCAACGCTCCTGCGGAATAATCATTCTCATCGGGGCGTAACTCTTGTTCGTGTCTAGACTAGTTCATTCTCGATGCGCGGATTGGACCTATTCAATCCTCAAGTTTATTTCATTCATCAATCGCAAATCCTAACATCCTCGAATTTTCCTTTGCATCAAACCAACAAGTCGAGACAATCAAAGTTGCCATCCTGATTTTTTCGAGTTCGATTATTTCTGCGACATGAATCACCATGTTAGCGCTCACGCGGAACGATCGTCCCAAATCATGTAACGCATGTGCAAGGCTAGAGTTGCACTCGCGCAAGTCAAGAATATCGATGCTGGGGTTATCCGCGTAACCATCAAGACACAATCATTTTCATCCAACATTCATCTCGATCAATATCCTAAGTATAGCATCCAACCGAACAATAACACTTGTACGATTGTCATTCGCCGAGTCAGAGTACCCCCGAGTTATCGTATATCGATCTTTGATACGCCTCAATACCATCGACGATATGCGTAACCTGACGGTCTCCTTTGCAACCAAATTTTGAGTCGTACGAATGATGTTATCATCCGACTGGATAATCTCCTCGACATTCAAATTCAAGTTCGATCATTATCCCTCGAATCATTCACAACATCAATTTCCTTCAAACCCAATTTTGCGTATTGTTCATCCATCTATCTTAAGTCATCGACCCACGTATTTCCTCAATTCGCATCAATCCTTTGCTAACTCAAATCATCGAGTAACATTTAATCCAATCCTTAGAGTCATTACGTAACTTCAAAATTCAACTTTTCTTGCACGCTATCTACCTGTCGTGCTAACTTTTTGTATACAATCCGTATCAATTTTCTCGATCAAGTCATCCGTCGCTACACCTTAGCTTTTTCTCGATTTAATTTATCTACTCAATCATCTTCGTGTTTCATATTCGCACCATCCTCAATCCCGTGCACGTCAATTTCTAGGTCATTCGAATCAACTTATCAAACTTCAAGATAACAACTCACTCATCGTACACGATCTAAGACTTTGCATATGTGCGATGCTTGCTGCTAGACTCATCGACACCCCGAATCCTCAATCGATCGATCGACATCCCTGAGGCTATCGCATACACCACTCAGGGATGAAGTCATTTGACAAATCCTCAACTTATCATTCGAATCAAAATCGACTTTTCGAATCCCGTTCGAACCATTCTTCGAATTTCAAGCACGCTCATCTATATCGCATCGATGATATCGCCATTCGATAGTACCCCTATCGATAATCATCCTATTTTACTAATCGAGTCCAACTCATTCTCGTCGAGACGAATCGAATCCCGCACTCGACTTTTAAGGTCGATACAATCCTTGGTGTATATGCCCAGCCCGACTTAGCCAACCGTACTCACGCAAACCGTCTTTTTTTTTATCAAAAACTGTTCTCCTACGTTTTGCAAAATAGATAGACTTATTGTATGGACATCCGTGGGACATTTGAGAGAGAGCACCCAACGATATCAACTTTGCGGAAGCAATACATCAGAGCTTGCGGAAACAACGGAGTTAAAGAATTCAATCGATAGTCCAAGGACGTAAAGCCGTGCTCTGATACCATTATGTCACACTCTGCTCCTGTAGGAGCGATCGTCCTCGCTAAGGCGTGATGCCACACGAGCCTAGATTACGCTCGTGCAAGGCGGGTTCCATAACGGCCGATTTCAGCGGCTGCGACGGGGTCGTCGCACAAAGTTCCATATAGAGACATTGAATAATAGCAGCAAAAATTAGAACAACACACAAGTCTTTGCAAAACACTCTTTTATTGATATTGAAACAAAGATTACAATGGGCACAACGCCAAGATTACAAACACTCAAGCTCACTCTTCTCACTTTACAAGTCACTCTGCTCTCTCTCATCTCTCGATTACCATGCTTGAGCCAGCAGAAGCTTCGGAAGGCGATGTCCATACATTATGTCCCGTATAAGTCTTTACTCCATGTGGCTGCACGCTTCGAATCGTCAAGGAACTCCGTGCCTCGACAGATCCAAGCGAGCTCCGCACCACGAGCTTCTACCTGTGCCTGTACATGAAAACTATGTGGGTGTCAGTACTCAACTGTACTGGTGAATGAGCTCCTCGCCCACCCATACAAAACCACGTTTGATTTACTTTTGTGCAACACAGTCCCTTCTTATCAATTGTCTTTCTAGTCTTGCCTTAGGATCAGTTTTATGACCGACGCCTTGCCCATTTTGTGTCGTTAGACCATCCCGTGCTTGAAACATTCAACGTTAACCTATCAAGTCGTGTTTGCCTTACGGCCATAATCAGAGACGCAACTACGCGATGAGGCTCCATTTCCGTGTGACTGTGCTTAAAATCCATCATACCGTGCCTCACAAGTCAATGTGACTAAACCATATCGCCGCCTCGCGGTCCTTGCTACTAGATCACCAACTGACCCAATCAAGACTTGTGAATGTTAGTGTCACTCAACCAACTTTGCTTGCGGCGGTATCCCGACTTAAACTCAAACAACTCAACCAACTTATGCAACTGATATGCCGATAACTCAAGACTCGACGCCACATCTCGTGCCGAAGCACGTCGCCTATGTTGTAGCCATTCTTAAGCCCAAACATTTGTATTCTAACTGCACACACATTCAACAACTCAATTTAATTCAAAGGCACACGCGATTTGCCGCCATGACGACTCATCTATATGATTTGGTCACTGACTCCCAGAGCTATCGTGGACTCCTCTAGCTTTTGTTAGACGGGTGCCCTTTCATCGTAAGGTAGCTAGCCCCGCTGCATGTTCCCGCCTAACCCGTGCATAGCACAGCTAATTACTCGTTTCCAATCGTGGCCGCAACGGTTCCGTGGCCGCCGGGTGTAACACCCATATTCTGAATACGTATTTGTCAAGCTTGCATGTATTTCATGTTGGCCCATTGGTCATCGTCAACCTGATTTTAATAATTGATCAAAACTCTGTCTGGATATACGAAGCTTGTTGGGACATCTCAGCTCCTTGGACATAAGCAAGATTGGATATTCACTCCGTTCAAGACTGAAGATCTGTTTGCCTACTTGAGTCTGTACTTCCTGTGCATTATAATTTTTCACTTTAGTTTGATCCAGGAAAAACAGGTATACATTGTCCGAGTCGTACTGGCAAATAGGCTACTCCCAAATAGTTCAAAATGTTTTTAAAATGACCTATCAAAATGTTTACAAAAAGGTTTTCAAAAAGGTTTTCAAAAATCATCAAAAATCTGTTTTAAAAACCCTAACCTAACCCTGACAGAACTCGGCCAGAGTTCGGCCAGAGTTCGGTTGGTGGCCGTTTGATTTTTGAATTCTCTGGAACTTGGTCCTCCTGCAGTTGCGAATTTGACCGAGATTTGCTCATCGAGTTCTGCCCGAATTCTGCCCGAATTCTGACAGAGTTCTCCCTTTGGAATTCCTATAAATAGAGATGGATTTCGATCATTTCAATTCACTCATTCACTTTCAATCTTCTCTCTATCTAAAAAGCTTTCTGCCTTCAAAGAGTTTTCTAGAGCTTTTATTTTCAGATCCCAAGCCAGTTATAATCCTCTAGTCGATTTGCCAGTGCGGTACGGTCTAGAAGTTTCTGAGAGATTGTAATCAGAAGGCTTGATTGAAGAATACCTCTTCATTTGAAGTTGGACGAGTTCTTCGTATCAAAGCTCGCGTTGTAGAAGTTGCAAGGACTTCGTAAGAAAACTTGCGGTTTTTCCTATAGTGGATTCAACTGGTAGCAAGAGTTCTAACGACTGGATTAGTCCTCAACAGAGGAATACCAGTATACATCGCTGTCTTTGCGTTTGCTTTCTGAACTCTGCCTTTACATTATTTCAATTGTGATTATATACTGTGATTGTGTTGCTAATTTTTATTTAGCATTATTCCGCTGCCAACTCTATTCACCCCCCCCTCTAGAGTATTACGCTTTACTATATCGTTCCTACAATTGGTATCAGAGCGGGTGTTACAGGTAAAGCGAGGTAACAGTGCTATTATTTATTCATTATTTATTAGATCACAGCACATCACATGGCTATGAAATTCACAAGTGAAGGTCAGGCCACAAACAGACCCTCTCTGTTTGATGGTACTAACTACACTTATTGGAAAACACGGATGAGTTTCTTCTTGAAATCTCTTGATTTTGACTTATGGACTATTGTTCTTGATGGCTATCAGAAGCCACCTCGTATAAATGTCGAGGGAGTTTTGGTTGAAAAACCCCAAAGCAGTTATACAGAAAAAGAAAAGAAAAGGCCAGTCTTGACGCACGTGCCATTGATGCTCTTTTTTGTGCCTTAGACAAACAAATTTAACAGGGTATCTACAAGCACAACGGCAAATGGTGTGTGGAAGCTTCTCGAAGTTACACATGAAGGCACGACTCAAGTCAAGGAGTCAAAAGTCAGCAGACTTACTCAAGAGTACGAGGCGTTCAAAATGAAGCCAAATAAACAGTCACACAAATGTTCGAGAGGTTCTTGGATATTGTAAACCCTTTGTCCTCCTTAGGCAAAGATTACAGTAACCACGAAAAGATTCGCAAACTCCTGCGAGCTCTCACCAAGAACTGGATTCCGAAGGCTACAGCTATCATTGAAGGAAACGACCTCACTACAATGTCACTTAAGTACTCATGGGTAAACTACTCACTCATAAACTGGAGCTACAAGATTTTAAAGAACCTGCACCAAAGGAGAAGACTATCGCCCTCAAAGCTCAGCACAGAAAAGCTGCTGAAGATGACTCAGACAGCAGTGGATCTGACGCTGAAGATCAAGCTCTCCTAGCAAGGAAGTTCAAAAGATTCATGAGACATGAGAAAAGAGTCAAAGAGAACAACAGCAACAACTGGTACCAAGAAGATGCTGTCTGCTATGGCTGCAAGAAGAAGGGACATATAAAAGGACTGTCCCATCAACTCATCATCGAGCAAGAAGAACAACAGGTATGAAAAAGGCAACCTGAAAAGATCAACGTCTCGGAAATATGCCAACACCAGCATATGGCATGAGAGTGAAGCTAGCGACTCAGAAGATGAACATTCAGAGGATGCTGCAAACATCTGCTTCATGGCAATCGATCAGGTACCTACTGAACCTGTAGAAACATATGACTTCACCTTTGAGCAATTAGGAGATGCCTTCAGTGACCTGATGCTTGACTACAGGAAACTGCGTAGTAAATATCACTAAGAAGGTACTCAAAGAGTACAAAGGAGAAATAGGAAGACTTACCGACCTACTAGCTGAGGTTAGAGCTAATGTTAGTGAGTCTGGTGAGCTTTCTCTATAAAGCTCTTATTACACGAGACTAAACAGTCATCCGAAGAGAAAGACAAGATTATAGACCAATTGAAAGAAGATCTTTCTAGAGAAAAGAAAAGTCTTCAATCTGCACAAATCAGAATGGAATCACTCAGTTCTGATTATACTAAGTTATATGACACTTCCAAAAGGTTGGAAATTAGGTTAGGAAAACAGCCTGAGCCTGCTGCTTCCTATCCTAACACGTGTCACTTACCGAGAATTCGGAACATTCCCAAGCCAAACACTGTCAGACCAAACCATACAAAACCTTTACCCCAAAAGGTTAAGCCCAAACATGATCATAGGTATGCATTCTTCTATACTAGAAAACCCAAACCTACCAACTATGCACACCACTCAGCTTTCAACACTCGACATGCATAATGTCATTATTGTGGCCTCATTGGTCATATATCATCTGCATGTAGGATGAGAAGCTTGTAGATTTAAAGCTAACAATTCAGGACCCTACAAGAAATGGGTACCAAAGGTTTCATCTGCAAACTGTTTTGTAGGTGGAACACCCTTCACATGCTAGAAGCAAATGGATCCTCGACAGCGGTTGCTCACGGCATATGACCAGTGACGCTACCCTATTTACAACACTGTCGAAGAAGAGAAGGAAGGTTATGTTTCCTTCGGTAATAATTTGAAAGGGTATATTATTGGTATCGGTGATGTTGGTAAGTCTCCCTATCCAGTGATTAAAGATGTCTGTCTGGTTACCGAGTTGAAACATAATCTGCTCAGCATAAGTCATCTAGCTGATCATGGTTATGGTATCAACTTTGGCAAAGACAATACTATAGTTGATAGCTCAACTGGTATACTATCTTTGAAGGAATCAGGGAAGACAATATATATGTTTTCTATCTGTTGGAAGAAGCTAACATTTCAGGTAGATGCTTAATGGCCAAAAGTGATGAGAGTCATCTATGGCACATGAGACTCGGTCATGCAAACATGGATACAATTTCAAGATTATCCACAAAGAAGATAGTACGCGGTTTACCAGCACATAACATTCAAGAAGGATTCGGTATGCAGCCAATGTGAAAAGAACAAGGCTACCAGATCCACATTCAAGTCTGTAAACGCAGTATGTACTACTAGACCTCTACAATTGCTACACATGGATTTATTCGGTCCTAGCAGAGTTGCTAGCCTCGGAGGTAAATTATATGCATTTGTTATTGTAGATGATTTTTCTAGATACACGTGGGTATATTTCTTGACACGCAAGAATGACGCATTATCCGAATTTGTCGCCTTTTGCAAGAAAGTACAAAATGAAAAAGGTTACATGATCACTCGAATTAGAAGCGATCATGGAGGCGAATTTGAGAATGCTGATTTCGAGCAATTTTGTGACACACACGATTTCATACACGAGTTCTCCTGTCCTAGAACTCCACAAAATGGAGTTGTGGAACGTAAGAACAGAACTCTAACCGAAATGGCCAGAGTGATGTTAAATCAATTTAGCCTACCCAAATACTTCTGGGCTGAAGCTGTCAATACAGCTTGTTTGTGCTCAATAGAGTTCTAATTCGACCCAAAAAGAAGACTCCATTTGAGTTATGGTTTGATAGAATTCCTTCAGTTTTATACTTTAAGATATTTGGCTGTAAGTACTTTATTCTTAATACTAAAGACAATTTGGGAAAGTTTGACGAAAAGGCCGATGAAGGTATATTTCTAGGTTATGCGGCAAAGAGCAAAGGGTACAGAGTCTTCAACAAACGTACCATGATCATCGAAGAATCAATCAACGTCACTTTTGATGAAATGAACCAAATGTCTCTCGATGATAGTGATAAGATCTGCCTACATCAAGTTCGACATCAGCTGAACCTGAACCAAGCTCTGCACTAGCTGAACCCCCTAGAGGAGATCCAGGAACCAGCTACCTACAGAGTCTACCGAAAAGGTTAAAATTCACAGCTGATCATCTACAAGATTTGGTAATTGGTGACATTACCAAAGGAGTAAGTACTCGATCATCCAATAGAGATATTATTTCTAGTGTTGCTTTTATTTCACAACTAGAACCTAAATCTATTGATGAAGCATGTAGTGATAGTTTCTGGATAGATGCCATGCAAGAGGAATTGAACCAATTCGAACGGAATCAAGTTTGGGAACTTGTTCCCAAGCCTATTGATCATCCGGTCATTGGCACCCGTTGGGTATTCCGAAACAAACTAAATGAGGATGGTTTAGTAACTCGTAACAAGGCTCGACTCGTAGCTCAAGGATACAATCAAGAAGAGGGTATCGACTACGATGAACTTATGCCCCAGTTGCGAGATTAGAATCCATTCGAATGTTATGTGCATTTGCATTTTCATGATTTCAAACTTTTTCAAATGGATGTAAAAAGTGCTTTTCTAAATGGCTTTATAAAAGAAGAAGTTTTTGTAGCACAACCTCCGGGTTTCACGGATTTCAAAAATCCTGACCATGTTTTCAAGTTGAAGAAAGCCTTATATGGTTTGAAAAGCCCCTCGTGCTTGGTATGACCGTCTAAGCTCTTTTCTACTTGACAACGGTTTTTCAAAGGAAAGGTTGACACTACACTTTTATTAAATCTTTTAATGGCAAGCTGCTTTTAATTCAAATCTATGTTGATGATATCATATTTGGATCTACTGATGAATCTCTTTGTCAAGAATTTTCTAAGTGTATACAGAATGAGTTTGAGATGAGCATGATGGGAGAGCTGAAGTTCTTTCTCGGATTGCAAATCAAACAAACCAACAATGGAACGTTCATTAATCAAGCCAAGTACACAAAAGATTTGCTAAAGAAGTTCGATCTGGACAATGTCAAACCTATTGGCACTCCGATGGCAACTTCAACAAAGCTTGATTCTGACGAACAAGGCAAGCCAGTCGACACACGTAAGTATCGAGGTATGATTGGTAGTTTACTTTACTTAACTGCTAGTCGTCCAGATATAATGTTTAGTGTTTGCCTGTGTGCACGTTTTCAAGCTAACCCAAAGGAATCACATCTAACCGCAGTTAAGCGTATCTTCCGATACCTTAAGGGCACTTCTTCTGTCGGCTTGTGGTATCCCAAAACTAAATCCTTTGACCTTATTGGTTATTCGGATGCAGATTTTGCGGGATGCAAGGTTGATAGAAAAAGTACTAGCGGTACATGTCATTTCTTAGGCAAGGCTCTAGTCTCTTGGTTTAGTAAAAAGCAAAATTCTGTAGCCTTATCAACAACAGAGGCTGAGTATATCGCCGCAGGACGTTGTTGCGCTAGATTTTGTGGATGAAACAAACCCTAGAAGACTTTGATTTATTTTTTACATATATTCCCATTTTCTGTATAACACGAGCACCATTAATTTGTCTAAGAATCCTGTATGTCATTCTCGTACTAAACATATCGAGATTAGACATCATTTTCTTAGAGATCATCATCAAAATGGAGATATAAACCTTGTGTACATAGATACTGAAAATTAATTAGCTGACATCTTCACTAAACCTCTAGCGGAAGATCGTTTCAATTATTTACGTCGAGAATTAGGAATTTTGGACGTCAATAATATTAATTGATTTTATTTTATGATTATATATCATTATGTAAAAACTGTGTTAGAGACAAGCTAATAAAGAGTCTGTCTGTCACCACAACTATTTGAAGCGAAGCGGTACTTAAGAGTTCCCCGGTGAACCTCCGCCAGCTGGGACAGTACTCCTACAGCTAATCTGAGACAGTCGCTGTGTAACGACATTTAATTCATAAAATATTATTAATTATGTTATTTGAAGACTAAAATAACTAATCTTTGAATTAAATATTTGCAACGAGTCAATGAAAAAGAAGTAGCACAAATCAACTTTGAAAGAACCCTAGGCAATTCGGCCAGAGCTCTGACCGAATTCGGCCCAAGTTCGGTTGAGGGTGTATATGTATATATACAGAACCCGAGAGCTTCTTCTCTTTCATTGCTTCCAAACTTTCAAACAGCAGCTCCAGCCGCCCGAAACTCCTCCAAACCCTAGGTATTCACCAACCCATTGCTTCCTATCTACTTGGTGAAATTCTTCCAAAATTTGGAATCGTGCGGAGATCGTTCTTCTCTACAACATATCCAATTTTCGTGAGGTATAACTCCCTCTCTCTCCACCTTTCATATTAGTGCTTTTTATTTCAATGGCACCTAGATTTAATCCGTCAAAGAGGAAGAAGACCACTCCTAGTGAGGAAGGGTCCTCTTCGAATCCTCACACGGATTCCTTGTTTTCGCAGGTCCAAAAGAGCGACGGCGCTTTCGATGGGTTCTTCTTTCAAACCCTCGATCAAGCTTTATTATGGTACGGTGACTTTTCCACGTTCCATATGTAGCGGCGCTCCGATTAAATGGACGATATTCCCTGATCATCGTCACTTATTTGAGGCATTAGGGTTACACTTACTTGTTAAACTGTGCTTCCCAATAGCTACTAATGCCATTAGATTGTTCTATTGCAATCTCGTAGTTAACACTTTTGACGTGAGCACACGTGTCGGAGGCATAGACATTGACTTCAATGATGTCCTTCTAGCGGAGATTCTTGGTATTCCCAATGAAGGTGAACCGCAAGTTGATATTACGAATTCGATTTCCCCGAAGGCACTACACTCACGAGTTTCAAAACGAACTTTGTGCACCTGACAGAGTACATTCTGGAAAGTTCAAGGCTAACAACCTGAACTTATTTAACTACGAATTGCATCGCATCATCTACTCTACTCTTCTTCCAAAATCCACTTCCAAGGATGATGTGACTTCGCTTGAGCTGTCCGCCATGTACCATATTCTTAAGGGGATTCCTTTTTCCGCCCCTAAGACAATCATTCAGATGATGGGACGTTGTCGTGCTAGAGATCGAAATCTCTCTTACGCGATGATTCTCCCTCGTATCTTTCAGCGATTCGAGATCGATCTATCGACTTGTACTCAGGACTCTGAGCCCAAGTTACTCCAGCTTTCTCGTCGCAGCCGGACTGCTTCAGCTCCACCTCCTGCTCCTCCTACTGTACCATCTTTACCACATCTGCCGTATGCCATGACTTTTGCGGGCATACATCAGCATTTATCAGCTTTGCACGTCTCGATGACGGACATGGCTCGCGAATGAGAGTTCCGCGATGTCACCCGTTACCAAGCGATGGCAAACTCCTTGGCCGATCTGCGTTTTGCCCAGACTGGTCACTCTGCTGCTTCCATCCCTCGTGATCCAGCTTTTTCGGGTTATCGCTGTGAGGATGAGGCTGTTCATGCCTACTTCCAGCCAGGTAACGCCTATGACTGGTATCGTGCACCTCGAGATTACGTTGGTGAGTTCTATGCTGGCGCCCCTACTCATCCTACTGGCGCTGGTACTTCTGGTGCTGGTACTTCCGGTCATGCTGGCCACGCTGCTGATGATATTGATGAGGATAGTGATGATGAGATCTGATTTGATTATTAGTGATATTCTATTGTATACTTGGAAATACACCGACATTCCAAGTTTTTTATCATTTACTTTTTATCAGTACTTTGTAGTTTGCTATCAGTATTTTTTATCTTCATGGACATGTTTTTGATGTTTCATTTATGACATCTCAGTTTATTTCAGCATTTTGTTTAAGCACTATCTCTTTATACTGCTTCTCTATTTTAAACTGCCTGTGAAATAGCATGCCTGAGATTTCTTTATGTTTTGAAGCAATACATGCCTGTGATGATAATTTGTAGACACTTTACATTCCTGTGATGCTATATCTCTAATTCTTATATTATATTTCTTTTATTTTCTCGCTATTTGTTACTTATGCATTGATTGCGGGGGAGCCTTCTGCATTTAATGCGGGGGAGCCTTCTCCTGTGCAATTATTTTGCTAAGTGACAAAGGGGGAGAAAATTAAAAATGATCTAACATTTTTTTGAGTTAAATACAGGTTATGAACAATTTCTACTTTTTGATATTTTTGAACAAGCTTGAACTAGCTTAATGTTATATCATTCATAGTTTGTCAATTATCAAAATGGGAGAGATTGTTGGCCCATTGGTCATCGTCAACCTGATTTTAATAATTGATCAAAACTCTGTCTGGATATACGAAGCTTGTTGGGACATCTCAGCTCCTTGGACATAAGCAAGATTGGATATTCACTCCGTTCAAGACTGAAGATCTGTTTGCCTACTTGAGTCTGTACTTCCTATGCAATGTAATTTTTCACTTTATTTGAGTCTAGGAATACGTTGTACACCGAGTCGTACTGGCAAATAGGCTACTCCCAAATAGTTCAAAATGTTTTTAAAATGACCTATCAAAATGTTTACAAAAAGGTTTTCAAAAAGGTTTTCAAAAATCACCAAAAATTTGTTTTAAAAACCCTAACCTAACCCTGACAGAACTCGGCCAGAGTTTGGCCAGAGTTCGGCCAGAGTTCGGTTGGTGGCCGTTTGATTTTTGAATTCTCTGGAACTTGGTCCTCCTGCAGTTGCGGATTTGACCGAGATTTGCTCATCGAGTTCTGCCCGAATTCTGCCCGAATTCTGACAGAGTTCTCCCTTTGGAATTCCTATAAATAGAGATGGATTTTGATCATTTCAATTCACTCATTCACTTTCAATCTTCTCTCTATCTAAAAAGCTTTCTGCCTTCCAAAGAGTTTTCTAGAGCTTTCATTTTCAGATCCCAAGCCAGTTACAATCCTCTAGTCGATTTGCCAGTACGGTACGGTCTAGAAGTTTCTGAGAGATTGTAATCAGAAGGCTTGATTGAAGAATACCTCTTCACATTTGAAGTTGGACGAGTTCTTCGTATCAAAGCTCGCGTTGTAGAAGTTGCAAGGACTTCGTAAGAAAACTTGCAGTTTTTTCTATAGTGGATTCAACTGGTAGCAAGAGTTCTACCGACTGGATTAGTCCTCAACAGAGGGATACCAGTATACATCGCTGTCTTTGCTTTTGCTTTCTGAACTCTGCCTTTACATTATTTCAATTGTGATTATATACTGTGATTGTGTTACTAACATTTTTATTTAGCATTATTCCGCTGCCAACTCTATTCACCCCCCTCTAGAGTATTACGCTTTACTATATCGTTCCTACAATTGGTATCAGAGCGGGTGTTACAGGTAAAGCGAGGTAACAGTGCTATTATTTATTCATTATTTATTAGATCACAGCACATCACATGGCTACTATAAATTCACAAGTGAAGGTCAGGCCACAAACAGACCCTCTCTGTTTGATGGTACTAACTACACTTATTGTAAAACACGGATGAGTTTCTTCTTGAAATCTCTTGATTTTGACTTATGGGCTATTGTTCTTGATGGCTATCAGAAGCCACCTCGTATAAATGTCGAGGGAGTTTTGGTTGAAAAACCCCAAAGCAGTTATACAGAGGAAGAAAAGAAAAAGACCAGTCTTGACGCACGTGCCATTAATGCTCTTTTTTGTGTCTTAGACAGAACAGAATTTAACAGGGTATCTACATACACAACGGCAAATGGTGTGTGGAAGCTTCTCGAAGTTGGGACTGGGAATTTCTCACTTGCATCTTGTTAGTAATTAGGCTTGTGATAACCCTAGTTAGTTAAAGTAGTAAGCCGTAATAATTGCTTGGCCGCTTGTGAATGGATGATGTCTAGCCCAGTCTAAGTCTTGTCTAGTCCCTGTACCCTGGTACTCCCGAACATGATTGTTTACTTGCTGTAACAATAATTGGGTAGAGATAAGGAGCTATTCAGGCGAAGGGTTACAACCCCGGTCCTTGTTTAGTTTACGGGTTGTAACCTGGCTCCCGGAATGGTTCTACGTCCCTAGTCGTTTATTGCCCTGATGTGCTTTAATTACCTGTACTTTTCTTTTATTTTCTTATGTTCTGATATTCCTGGCTTTTATTCTTATTTCGTGGCCTCCCTTGTGGCACTTGCTCTTTCTGGGGTTTGACCCAGCTGGTTTTGTGTGGCCAGATTTCGGAGCAGCACCCGAGGATCTACCGAACCTCCAGCCCGATGGTGGCGACTAGAAGGAACCCGGGCTACGAGTGGATTTTCTATTTGTTTCGCTTACTCTATTGTAAATTATTCTTTTGAGGCGTTTAGCCGACGAGCACCTGTTAGCTCGATGCACCTTTACTTATTGTCTGCCTACGGGCTGTAAACATGATTAACAAATCCTAGGGTTGATCATGTATGACTTAACTCTTACTAGTCCTTGTATTTTGTACGACTAGCTTCATGATCAGCTGATATGTAATATTTGGGACGCCTTTTATTGTATATTTGGTGGTCAAACATCTTGTGATCATATTACTTGCTTGAGATTGAGACAATAGGCTTGACCATAAGAGACCGTTGGCTTGTAGTAAACCCTCATATCTAGACAGCCGTGACCGTATAGTTGAGATGTATTCTATTTCAATATACGTAGCTGGCTATGTACGCCCCCGCTCTCCAGTATTCTGGTTCTGGGGCGTGACATGGTTTAAGTGGTGGCCCATGCAGGTCTTGTCAATCAAGAAATATGAGAGTTTACCTAATAGATGTCTCAATCAGTACTCGTCCTTGATCTCCATTCATATCCTCTACATCTCTGGATTCTTGCCCTGATCGTGTGCTTGTATCATTGATCTGTTCTGGTCCTTCCTTATTGTTTTTCCTGTGTCGTCTTCTTCAGCGGCACTGTACCTGACCCCGCCGATCAGCAAGGTGGAGCACCTCCCGTGGACCAGCAACCTGGAGATCAAGCCCAGCACTCCGGAGTCGCCTCCCGAGTTATACCTCCTGGAGGAGAGCCCCCAGTTCAGCCCGTTCAGCCTGTTGAGCCGGACGATGGAACCTTGGTTGGTCTCATCAGAGCCTTGATAACTTCTCAGGATCGCAGAGGAGATGCCTTGCACCAGGTAGTGGCAGATGCTTTGACCAGAGGCGGTTATCCAGGGAACAGCGCGGCCAACAGCTTCAAGCGCCTGAACCCTCCCTTCTTTGACGGCAGCGATGATGCGATTGCCGTGGACGCTTGGCTTCAGGATACCGAAGAGATTCTGGAAGCAGCCAGGACACCTGAGAATGAGAAGGTGGCGGTGGTACGCCTGCAGTTGCTGGACTTAGCTCGCAGTTGGTGGGTGACTCAAGCCATGGGATTATTAGCACCCATTGCTTGGGCAGTATTTAGAGAGAGATTCCAGACGAAGTATTTCGATGCTGTGGCCCGGTACGACTTGCAGACGAGATTTACCAACTTGAAGCAAGGAGGCAGAACGGTCGACATCTATGCATCTGAGTTTTCTAGACTCAGCAGGTTTGCCCCCACCTTGGTGGCGACCGAGTTTGATAGGGGCCAGCCGTTCCAACAAGGACTGCATTTGGAGATCTTGTTGGCAGTTGAGCAGTTCGAGCACCAGACGTTCGATGCGGTTTTAAGAGCAGCTAGGAGGCATGAGTACACCTCCCAGAGGATCGTGGATAGGACCGGAGGTAGGAAGCGGTCTCACAGTCAGATGCACCAATCATCGGCTCCAGCTCCAGCAGTCAGGGCTTTGACAATTGAAACTCCGAGGCAGGCGGCCTCAGTGACATCGATCACGTTCCCTCAGCAACAGAAGCAGAAGCAGTCTTCCGCAATGGGCTGCACTTATTGTGGGAAGCCAGGACACGTTGTTTCAGAGTGTCGCAGAGCTCAGGGATTGTATTTGGCTTGTGGGGCACCGGACCACAAGATAGGGTCCTGTCCGAATAGGGCCAGTTCATCATCGGCTCAAACTAGTCCCTCGGTAAGGGGACCAGCACCGGCACCAGTACAGCAGCAGTATTAGCCTCAGAGGCCATTGCCGCCTCAGGCCCAGGCCTTCCAGCAGCAGAGGCCTCAGCAGTTCGCCCTGGCTCAGGCCCAGATCCAGGATCGGCAGAGAGGTATTTGTGTCCTATTGTCTTGCTTTCTGCCGTCGTTATGCGGGACACATGTTATGTTCCATGTATCCCAATTACCACGGTATATCCCGAACCCGAGCCATGTCCTACATCATTCGAAAATGGTTATTGGTACCAACCTTTTCGTATAAGGAGAGGCCCGTGTCTATATTGGACCGGAGAGAGAAGATACTCAAGAACAAGACTATTAACTTAGTCCGTGTTGCTTGAGGTCATCACTCTCTAGGTGAGTCAACGTGGGAGCATGAGGATGATATCCGATTGCGATAACCTTACCTGTTTGACTCGTAAGGTATAATGTCTTCCTTATGCCTTATGTTTTCCATCCCTTGCTTGCGTGTATGATTGTCTGATTGCTTGCTTGGTTATAGCTTGCATGTGATTAATATAGCTTGTCCTTGTCCCTCTAGCCTCTTAATTAAATTTCGAGGACGGAATTCTTTTAAGGTGGGTAAAGTTGTAACACCCATATTCCGAATACGTATTTTGTCAAGCTTGCATGTATTTCAGACCTGTATTTTATTTTCTCGGATTTTGGCCTGTACTTGTAATTGACTTGACTTGCGGATTTTAGATTTCTCGTAATTGGGTTTTACCTGGCTTGGTTTTATTTTGTGGAGGAGAATTAGTTTGGTTCGGTTTGGTTTAACATGTATTGGAACACCTTAGCCTATGTTCAACCCTCATTCCACCACAACCCACCCTCTTTATTATCCCCACCTAACACTCTCTCTCCTCATTACTTCCCTCCATTAATTTCTTCTTCTTCTTCTTCCTTCCTCTACACAACACTCCACCCATAGGCAAGTGCACCTTGCCACCACATGAGAATCATATTTTATTTGTTCATTAGCTAGATTAGGCCATGGTGATCAACATTAGTGCTTGACATTTTGTGATTTGGAGTCTCCATTGTTCTAGATCTAGGTTTTAACTATTTTTGGATTTACATGGTTTTGATCTATTTTGGTTGGATTTTTGTGGGTTTTGATGCTTCCATGTGGAAGAGAATTCAATTTTACTCAAGTTAGACCTTTGAAAATCTAGATTTGGCTTTGATTTGACAAGATATGAAAATTTAAATTTTTGGTGTTCCTCTCGGCCTGGAGTAGCAGACTGCAGCCTGCGCTCTTTAGCGCAGTGCTGGACTGCGCATCCTCCACTCGGCCTGCTCTTTTTAGCGTAGCGTCGACCGCGCAGCCTTGGCCGCTGCCCGATTGTGCGCGCCACCCTGCGCCATTGACCCCTGCGCAATTGAACCCTGCGCAATTGAACCCTGCACAATTGAACCCTGCGCAATTGAATCCTGCACAATTGACCCCTGCGCAATTGACCCCCGCGTAGTTGGCTCCCGCGCAATCCATTGCCTGCGCCAACCATTTCCTGCGCCATCCACCCCTGCGCAACCCACTGGCCCATGATGATTTGGTTTTAATTATTGGACTTGGCCCCTCTTTTGTGGATTGGGTTTTGAGATTTTGTTCCACACAGCACGACTATCTTGACCCAACACGACTTGGCACGATTTTTAGTAATTGCCATGACTAGTACAATTTTCGTGGTTTTCTGTGATTCATGATTAATCTCTGTAACCTGATAACTTGATAGTGGTCCGTGGCGGCGCACTGATTTAACTTGTAACTTACAACTTGACTTGTAACTTGACTTGACTCGACTTGACTTGTAACTTGCAACTAGACTTGTAACTTGACTTGACTCGACTTGACTTGTAACTTGTAACTTGACTTGTAACTTGACTTGACTCGACTTGACTTATAACTTGTAACATGTAACCTGACTCGACTTGATGCTGTTGCGACGGCTAACTTGACTCGTATAATCAACTTGACACCGTGGGTGTTCCTGCTTGCTTGCTTGTGCAATCCACTTGTCTTGTCTTGCATCATGTCTAGGACGTGACTCCCTGGTTCCCACGGTCAGGGATTCATACTGAATCTGGATTAGGCTAATGACTAGATCAAACTATACTTTATGGAGAATTTCCAGTCACAGGCAATCTCGTTATCTGGGCGCTCTTAATTGGACTTGTAGCTTGCCGACGAGTAGAGCACATTTCCAGCGCACTGTCATGTGTTGCACCCTCTAAGTCACCTAAGGGTATATCGTCTCCGGGGCGATGTACCCAACTATACTCTCAACCCGCGGAAGGATAACTGGATGGTCTGCAGGGCTTGGGACTGGGAATTTCTCACTTGCATCTTGTTAGTAATTAGGCTTGTGATAACCCTAGTTAGTTAAAGTAGTAAGCCGTAATAATTGCTTGGCCGCTTGTGAATGGATGATGTCTAGTCCTGTCTAAGTCTTGTCTAGTCCCTGTACCCTGGTACTCCCGAACATGATTGTTTTACTTGCTGTAACAATAATTAGGTAGAGACAAGGAGCTATTCAGGCGAAGGGTTACAACCCCGGTCCTTGTTTGGTTTACGGGTTGTAACCTAGCTCCCGGAATGGTTCTACGTCCCTAGTCGTTTATTACCCTGATGTGCTTTAATTACCTGTACTTTTCTTTTATTTTCTTATGTTCTGATATTGCTGGCTTTTGTTCTTATTTCGTGGCCTCCCTTGTGGCACTTGCTCTTTCTGGGGTTTGACCCAGCTGGTTTTGTGTGGCCAGATTTCGGAGCAGCACCCGAGGATCTACCGAACCTCCAGCCCGATGGTGGCGACTAGAAGGAACCCGGGCTACGAGTGGGTTTTCTATTTTGTTTCGCTCACTCTATTGTAAATTATTCTTTTGAGGCGTTTAGCCGACGAGCACCTGTTAGCTCGATGCACCTTTACTTATTGTCTGCCTACGGGCTGTAAACATGATTAACAAATCCTAGGGTTGATCATGTATGACTTAACTCTTGCTAGTCCTTGCATTTTGTATGACTAGCTTCATGATCAGCTGATATGTAATATTTGGGACGCCTTTTATTGTATATTTGGTGGTCAAACATCTTGTGATCATATTACTTGCTTAAGATTGAGACAATAGGCTTGACCATAAGAGACCGTTGGCTTGTAGAAAACCCTCATATCTAGACAGCCGTGACCGTATAGTTGAGATGTATTCTATTTCAATATACGTAGCTGGCTATGTTCGCCCCCCCTCTCCAGTATTCTGGTTCTGGGGCGTGACACCGGGTTGCCGTGTAGGGAAACAACCCACCTTGTCGACAAGTTGTCCATGACCATGCAAGACTCGACTCAAACTGACGTCTCACACAGTCATGCTACTTCTTTCTTCTGAGACCGCCCCGCCGACCTATAGCCGCGAGGCCTCGCCGACCTGTAGCCGCGAGCATACTTCTTTTCTTCTGAGACCGCCTCGCCGACCTGTAGCTGCGAGCGTTCTTCTTTCTTCTAAGACCGCCTCGCCGACCTGTAGCCGCGAGCGTTCTTTCCATGTTACCATATCATTTCATTCGACTCAATGCCTATTCGATAATCCTTTCTCCAAAACTTATTGAATCAACCGTGGTTCATGCCTTAAACACTAAGTCCGTGCATCGTTCCTTAAGCCTATGCGACACCACCGCCCAAGTAATACTCTATATGACGGGCCTTGAGACTGTAAGACTATGTGGATACACCCAGCCGTAGAACTCGTAGGGTCGTGCTTGCTACTACTCCTGATAGCTTAGCGTAACTTGCCTAACTTACTTTTGCAACAACTTGACGAGTAAAGGCTGCGTTAAGCCTTGCGTCGTGGGAACGTACCATGCACGCGAACGACTTGAACCACCAAGTTATTTGGGGTGTCTAGACTTATGCCGCAAACCGTGCAATATAACTTAACCCGTCGGGCGAGCATAGGCTATGCTACGCCTTGGGCGATGAGATCGTGCATGCTTTATGAAGCATTTGTGCCCGCGACGCCTATGAATTTGGCTAACTCTTAGCTTTACGGCGAGTACCAACTTTCCTTCTCCCAAGCCACGGGACGAAGGATCGAGTGTCATTTTCAAAGCACGCCGTGCACCAACTCTAAGACGACCGTTGGACCTTTCCATATTCTAACTCAATTCGACCCGTCGGGATTATTCCCTTTAGCTATGTGAATTCGTCTCTTTTATTATCAAGCCTACTTGTGCAAGTTAAAAACATGCGATTTATTATGTGAAGGCTAAGATGAGGCAAGTTCACCGAAACTACCCCACCTGAGCAAGCGGTCGCCTTGACCGAGTGATGTCTTCGAGTCGCCGTTGTAAGGCCAAGTCCAAACGCCGTCGGTATTTTGATTCCTCCGATTGACTGAGCAGGACAGGGTACTACAGAGGCAACGCCGGAGTAAGGGGGACAGAAATAAGAAGGAACGGTTGTCGGGGGGGAGGCAACGCCGGAGGGAGGGGTCGTCGGGGGGAGGCGTCAACGGAGACGAGAGAGGGGGAGGGAACGTCGGAGGGAGGGGGAGAGAATCGAGAGGGAGCGGTCGTCGGGGGGAGGCAACGCCGGAGGAAGGGGTCGTCGGAGGGAGGCCTCGCCGGAGGGGAGGAGCTCGTCGAGGGAGAGCAGTCGCCGGAGACGAGAGGGGGAGGAGGAGAGAAACGAGCGCTCGGTGGGAGAATGAAAATTTGGGAAATAAAATGAAATCGATCGGGTTTCCAGAATCCTAAATAAAAGTTTTTAGCGACGTCTAAGTGAGACGTCGCTAGACGTCGCTGTTCAGTAATAGGATTGCAAAAAAAATGATTAAATATTGCCAAACGTCGCTGAATAAAATACATCAACGACGTTTTGCGACTACATAGCGACTTGTTCTTTCCAAACTATAATTACAGTCGCTAATAGTCGCTCAACGTAGCTGATAGTGACGTTCAACGACGTCATTTACATACGTCGCTAAAGACACAAAATATAGCGACGTTTTTAACTGGCGTCGCTAATTTAACATATTTTGGTAGTGATAGTCTGCTTAATCATGTTAAACATGACGATGTTATGATGTTGTCTTTAAATGAGAACTCTATAACATGCTCAACATGTTAAATACAATATGCTGGAGTGTTGCCTTGCTAAAAGAATACCTATAACATGTTTGGCTAATGTTAACTCAACGACGCTTAAAAGATGCCTCTAATGTACACTGTTAGGACTTGATAACACCAAGTATGTTTTATTGTTGTCTTTACATAAGAAAGGAGATAACAAGTTTACATGCTTCATTATGATTATTGCCCATGAACTGTAAACTGATGCTAAGCCCCAAGTAGAAAGATCATTCTATTAAATCTTTGCTAAAATTGACCAGTTAGTGTTGGTTTAGGCGAGTGGGTTGGATTCTGCTCGCCAGTACATAGATGATGTACTGACCCATGTTTTGTGGGCAGGTGCTCATGCTTGGGATGTTCTGTACATGAAGATTGGCTTGACTGGTCCTGCGGCATCGAAGATTGTTGGGCATACAGAAGCTCTCCTTGTACAAGATGATGTCTTATGTTTATAAAGGGCATAATGTATGTAACATTGTAATCAGTTGTACCAGTTAGTTGTAAGCCAAGTCGGTATATCGAGTTGTAATCCAATGTATCCAAGTATCAAATGTATGCTTTATAGCATTGTTCAGTTGGCTTTCATGTAAAGTGGGAAGTATTGTAAGCATTGTAATCCAATACGAGTCTTGTACTCTTCTTCAATTATCAATAAAAAGAATAAAGTTTTATATATCGCTGTGTGACTTCAAGTTATCCTTTTATCTCCGCTGCTATAAAGAAGTGAGGTATTTTTATTCAATGAGAAAGATTGTCCTCATTAACTTCAATTTATCTGCTTCTGCCGCTGTGATGTGTTCCTATTTGAAGATAATCAATTATGTACCATCTTTGCCTTGTACAAGTGCAATACCAGACTTGTACGACATCACGCCCAAACGAGGACGATCGATTCCAAAAGATAAAAAATATGAATAAATGACTCTACGAATCGGGACGTGACATTTAGTCTTCATAAGTTCTTAATAAAGACTAGACTAATTACAACAACTTTATTCTAGTCTTCCTAATAATAATGAGCAACGCTATATGGACACATTTTTTTTACACACTCTCTTTTAGGACTTTCTTTGACAACCAATAATGCACTGCCACATCAGTGTGACTATAGAATGTGCCAAGACAAGTGTGTCCACATAGCATTATTCAATAATAATCTATGAAATACGTTCAATGTACATATATATTAGTACTATATAATATGAAAAGTTTTAAGGTTTCAACGAGGAAGTTTTTTTTCCCCAAATAAAGCCTTACCTAAGTTTACTAGTTAAAATCGTTCATTAAATTGAACATAATATTTGGATAATTACATATGAAAACGGTATAAAATCAAGAGTGAATGGTTTGTTCTTCTTAATAATATAAAATACATTATATATATATATATATATATATATATATATATATATATATATGACCTCTAGCTCAAATGGTTAGAATGAGCCACATCCATCCAAGAGTTTGCAGGTTCGAGCAACGGAAGAAGCACATTTAATTTCATGTAGAGGAATAAATATGAGTGCGGTTCGGATGTAGTGAGATTCATGTGCTGTCACGCCCCGAGTCGACAAACCGTTCGTCCCCGGTGTTACTTTACCGATTTGATCGTCCTCGCTAAGGCGTGATGCCGTACGAGTCTGGAATTATACTCGTACAAGGCAAGAACGTTACGTTGCTTTTCATATTAATACGCCAAGTTGAAACTTCACAAATCACATCAGAATATAAGACGCAGTATAGGAAGATAGAAATGCTTTTCATTCATAGCTTGCAACGAAGTGTAAGTCGTAATTACATTGGATGCCGTTGCGGCTACATTGATTGAAAACAGAAAGAAATACACTCGACAAGTTGCCTGAACTAACGCTTGCCGTTCCATACATTCGCCCCTTTATACATAAGCCGTCGAATGAATTGGCTTTAAAATACTTCAGCATATGAAGAGCTTCAAAATACTTCAGCTCCCCTTCCCGGAAATTTTTTTGAAATATTTTTATTTATTTATTTGATTTAAGTGGTGATTTTTAGATTTTATAAATAATCATTTAGTTAATTATTACGGTAGATGACTTTAGCCATGATGGAGTTTTGAAGTACAAGACGGCTAGAAATCATGGCACGGATAGTGCAGTAGCGTGCTTTGACTAGTGTTTAGCCATGGTAAGGAAATGTAAAGCTATAGGAGTGTCCTAACTAGGAAAACCAGGCCAAGTTGTGACATGACCATTATAAATAAGTTTAATTAATTATTATTAGATTTATTGACTTTGCAGGAACCCGGTTGAACTAAGTTAGTCCGAACTGGGCCGAACCAAATTCAAGCCCATGTAGGCATGTAGTGGGACCAAATACGGCCTTGTAGACATATTTGGTAAATGCAAACATTTTGTATATATTTTTAGAAATTGGTAATTATTTTCTAAATATTTGTTATAGGTAGATTATAGGTATTATTATTATTAAATAATGTCTTACAATAATTGAACAATTTTTTGGACCCGGATAAAGGTGAATAGTATGGATTCACCAAACCACCATTTGATTATTTCATTATTTTGTGGCGATTAAATAAATATATTTTATTGTCACTTAATAGATATTCTATTTTTAGAAATTGGATAGATACTTTTATATTATTTATTGACGCATTTTTGATAAATATATGTGTACACATTCATAATTCATTTTCACCTTTATATATACTAATTTTTTATATACGTGCATATTATATTTAAGAATATATATATATATATATATATATATATATATATATATATATATATATATATATATATATATATATATATTTAAGAATATATATATATATATATATATATATATTATATATATATATATATATATATATATATATATATATATATATATATATATATATATATATATATATATATATATATATATATATATTATATATATATATATATATATATATATATATATATATATATATATATATATATATATATATTACATATACAAATATATATAATATATGTATTTATGTGTAGTATAAATATATAGAGTATATATAAGGTGTGTGAGTAAATACATATATAAATGTGTAGGCATTAGCTACAAGCAGCAGCAGTAGTATAATCCCAGCCCAACAGTGGGTCAGCCCAAACCCAGTCGGCTAAACAACAGCCCATACAAACCCCTCAGCCCACGAGCTGAGCCCCCAAACCGAGCTAATCCCCACACCCAGGCCGAGACTTCAAGTCTCCCCAGCAGTCGAACCCGAAGGGGGAAGAACTCGCATAGAAATAGGTATATATTTGCTCGAGAACTGAAAACCCTAACTACTTCATACCGCGCCACCACCCCTGACTCCCTGGCGACCGCCCAGCGGCCGTGCGCTGCCGCCGTGCGCCGGAGCCAGCCGGCCGAGCGCTGGAACGCGCGCACATGCGCGGGAAAGGACAACCGCACTTGCAGTGAAGCACAGACTTCACGAGTAGTTTTTTACCGCCACGATCGATCATTTTGCGTGCCGATTTCTCTGGTATGTCGACAACATAACCCACTCCCATTCCCTTCAAATATTTCAATTTGTTTTGCGTCATGTGCATCGAAAAACGAGCCCGAAGATCGACGAAAACCTGCCAAAACAGAACGGTTATTCTGTCCCAGATCCTCGATTTGGAAGGCCGATTTCTATCGGGTCCTCGAACAATTTCGAGAACCATTTGAATAGAATTGAAGACAATATAACTGAGATGTAAACCCCATTATTAGTTTAATTTGTAGTCTTGTATCCAGTAAATTAAATCAGTTTAAAAATCGAGGAAAAACTGTTAAAACAGTTTCCGAAAATCTAGAAAACCTTCGATACGACGTGCCTTCCGCCAATCCGGGCGACGTAGTCGCGAACCGAAAGCATCGAAAGGTGCGTAACGACTTCGTGGTCGTGTGGGCTTTGACAAAATTCAAATTGGTCGCGTGTGTACGACAAATTTGATGCGTATCCGTCGAAATTCACCGTATCGACCTCTGTGCAAGTTTTCCAATTACTTTGTGCACGTTCGTCAAATCGAGACGAAACTTACGCCAACAGGACCGTATTGTTTTGCTGATCATGTATGCCAAGTTTGGTCCAATTCTGAGATAGTTGATTGGACCGTCGTTTTGCGGGCCTCACGGTCCGACTTAACGGGCAATTTTATGCACAGCCTACCGGAATCCAAAATTTGACATACCTTTGGGTTCGTATCATCAAAACAACATGTCCGTAGACATGTAGTTGCCCGAAATAACCGTTTTGTCCCTGTGTCCAGAATTGGACTTAAGGATAGGCAATCATAGCTAATTTGACTATTCTGAGAATGTTGGCAATGTCTGTTTCAGCTTTCGGAGACATTTGTGGATTTTGGACTTTATGGCATACTAGTTGACGGTATCTTATTGGTTCTTCGTGCTACCACCAGGCAAGTGTACCTTGCCTCCTCCTACAGTTCGTTTTCATGCTTATAGTTTATCTATTTTAGTATGTTATATTTAGTTACCTTAGCTACTATAGATTTATACGATACCATATTTACTAGTTTATTGTCTTGCTTGTATATCAGTATTTTATGACTTGATAGCATAGTTACACCAGGCTTGATTCACATTATGGTTCATGCTAGAGTAGTCCTTACCTTTATCATGACTGAGTTGTACCGTGTCTTCACCTGTATCTTGACTGAGTCGTGTCTGCAAGTATGTGTGAGTGAACTGCTATTCCTTTGTCTTTCCCACAACCTACGAGTCCACACACGGAGCGAGGGTTGTTCGTTTGCACCTGCGAGTCCACACACAGGGCGAGGGTGACTTGTCTTGAAACTGACCTGCGAGTCCACATTCGGGGCGAGGATTGGTATTCCATTGATCTTCCAACAGTTCATTTTTGCATACTTGATCCCGTATCCGTATTCATAGCTACCTGTCAGTAGCCACATGTCAGTCTCATGTCTAGTTCCTGTTTATACCTTGGTTATATTATTGCATGATTAAACTATTAGATAGGCATGTTTTATGTATCTTGCTAGTCCTCTGAGGACCTGATGATCTCTTCATGTTTAGCGACTGCATGGAGTTAGTTAGCAGAGCGGAATGGTAGAGGATTACGATGTATGATACCAGTATTTGCTTATAATATTTCTTTATTATCCTCTCGTGCTTTATATTCCATACCATGATATACTCTGCTTATTTATAGACTTATATCATTCTTGGAGTCTAATCGAACAATATGCTAATGGGCTGCAGACCATAATCCATACTTGTTCATTCTTGCTTATATGATTTCTATGGATTGAGATATAGTTTAGATTAGACATGATACCCTACTCTGGAAAGCTTATATGTACTCGAGTCGGGCTGGAGTCCGCTCGACACGTAGCTAGCTTGCTCAAGAACTCGCGTCCGAAAATTGGGTACGGGTCGTGACACTACCCACCAGTCGTAAGCCCTCAGCTGCAGCTGTAATGCCGCACAAGTTAGCCTCTGGGACCCTTCAATGCTAAGCAGATTAAATAGGTCCTCAATCTCTGCGAGCCACCCCACGATCACATCAGGCTCTGCTCGACCGTTGAATTTCGGTGGATTCATTTTGCGGAACTCCTTTGCCTTGAACAAGGAAGAAGAATTTATCGTTTGCGGTTGAGCTTCTTCTTCCTCGTCTTCATCTTAATCACCTTGCTTCTCCTTGGGTACTACTTCCATTGCCTTGGTATTGCCCGCCATCCTGCTCACTATCTGAGTCAGGGCGTTCATCTGCTTCTGCTGCACATCAAATTGGGCTTTGAATTGTATTTGAAGCTGTTGCTGCTGCAGTTCCATCAACTGTAGCATTTTCTCCATAGTCGCCTCGTTAGGGCCACTCTTTGTGCTCGACGTACTATCTACGGTTTGGGTTGTTGTGCCGGTATTGTTCTTTTTCTTAGTCATTCCTACAAAACAAAGTAAACCCGTTAGTATTTTTCAAAAATATCTACGGGCGTACCTGTATAGAACTTGTATTTCACGCAGCATGTCGACAAGCATTCAATCGAGCCATCGCAACGGACATTCCAATAATAAAACATCTTTCGAAAATCCGAGGAAACATAACTGTGTTCTGATACCAATTTGTCACTCCCCGAGTCGACAAACCGTTCGTCCCCGGTGTTACTTTGCTGATTCGATCATCCTCGCTAAGGCGTGATGCCGTATGAGTCTGGAATTGCACTCATACAAGGCAAGAATATTACGTTGCTTTTCATATTAATACGCCAAGTTGAAACTTCACAAATCATATCAGAATATAAGACGCAGTATAGGAAGATAGAAATGCTTTTCATTCATAGCTTGCAACGAAGTGCAAGTCGTAATTACATTGGATGACGTTGCGGCTACATTGATTGAAAACAGAAAGAAATACACTCGACAAGTTGCCTGAACTAATGCTTGCCGTTCTATACATTCGCCCCTTTATACATAAGTCGTCGATTGAATTGGCTTCAAAATACTTCAGCATAGGAAGAGCTTTAAAATGCCTCTCCGTACTTCAGGTTCAGTTTAGTTTTGAGCGCCTGTCGTACATAGGGAAATTGGGGGAGGGGATTAGCACACTTGCTAAGTGGATGAGACGAACCCACTCGTCTAAACCGACTCTGATTGTTAGGGTAGGCATGCTTTAGAGTTGTCTTTCTATTAGAACTAAATGAATTCAGTTCATATTCGATAGCCATATTTGAGTAATAAAGCATACAGTGAAACATAGCACTTTATCGTATTTCTTACCCCGGCCATGCTCGTCCCTGCATGAAAACAGAGATAATATTTACACATGCATAAAACAATAGGTGAGCATGCTACTATCTTATATGCGCGATCATTGATGTTACACATCACGTGGGACTATCTCAACGGCATTTTGCCCCGTTCAGTCTAGGTTGCAAGCTTGATTGACGGTCCCACAATGTATCAGTGCCGAAGCACGATTATTCATTCCCCCTAGGTCGATTCGATTCCTATGCCCCGGATACCGATTCGAGGAAAATCAACTTGTACACAAGCTGTCCATGACCATGCCAATGCGTGAACAGTTTAATATGTGCAAACAGTTTTGTATAGCGCGGACAGTATTGAACGACATTATCATTTTTCCCCAACTCATAAAACGATTCATTTTTCCCAAAACCGTACTCCCGATTTAGCGTCCCTGTAACTTCCCGTTCCCAGAATACGTATTTTAATACGTGTACTGCTTGAATATATTTATTTAATATTTATCATAAATTTGTTCTGTATTTAATTCCTTTAATTTTTTGCTAATTATTTTTCTGTATTTTATTTTCTGCTTTAGTTTTGCTCTTGGGTTCGGCTTGGGTTGGTTTGTTTCCGAATTTTTGATGGTTCATCATGAATCGAACCCAACTCCCCACCTACCACATCTTCATTTAAAGCCCCAACCCTTTCTCTCTCTTCATTACTTTTTCTTCTCATTTACTCTTCTTCTTCCTCATAACTCTCTCCACCTACCAAACCCATAGGCAAGTACATCTTGCTTCCATATGAGAACCCATTTTTATGGTTTATTTATCTTCCTCTCGTGATTCTAAGATAGCTTAGAACTTGGCATTTCGCATTTTGAAGTCTCATTTTTAGTAGATTTAGAAATTACTATTTTTTGGATATCATTGGTTTTGATATATAAAACTTCCTTATTTCCAAGTTTCGTTCGTTCCAAGCTGTTGAGATTCGTGTTATACGCCATTCTGACCCATGTAAGTTCCATTTTTGCTTGGAATGAAGGTTCCATGGGATTTGGAGTTTGGGAGGAGTTTTACGCTCACGTTATACGTGCTCGCGTAGGCATTAAACTTTACGTCCACGTTTTTACGTGCCCGCGTAATATCAAGCTCTACGCCCACGATCATTCGTTTCAGCGTGAATCTGTTTTACGCAAGTCGACTTGGCTTGGCGTATTACTCTTTACGCGTATTCATTCGTGCGTAAACTTGACTCTTTACGCGTGCAACCTTTACGCGTGGCTCGACCCTTTACGCATACAATATTTTACATGTAACTCGACTCTATACGCGTACAATGTTTCACGCGTAACATTATTCTTTACACGTACAGTGTTTCATGCGTAACTCTATTCTTTTACGCGTATACGTCTTACGCGTAACACTGTTCTTTACGCGTGGCTCTGTTTTACGCTTACTCCTTGGCTTGGCGTAATTCCTTTACGCGATTTTGGTTTACTCGTAATATTATTTTTTTACGCGTACGAGTTTACGCGTAACGTTACTTCTTCACGCGTACTTTCTTTACACACGTATTTGCCTTAGCGTAAAGCTTGGCGTAAACCGGTGGCCTTAGCGTAAAGTTTTGGCGTAGACTAGTCATGGTATAGATTAGCCTTGGCGTAATCCAACCTCGGTGTTCCTATTGCTCTATACTTTATTTACTTTATGTCGGCATGGCATTTCTTCTATTATATCCTTACGTCTTTTTGACATGAACTCGATATAATCATGATATGTTAATATTTTTAATATATATTATTGTGTGGAATGTGCCCGGTGTCTCGACTGGTTTATGGATACCCAGAATGACTGGAACTTAACCCTGAGAGTTATAGACTCGACCATACTGAATACTAGTTGACTTTCATGCCTTGTCACAATTGATAATGATTGTTACCTTGACAAACGATTGATCATGCGTTCCTAGTTGGAACTAAGAGACTGGCTAGTCGTCTTATTGAAATTGAATGAGACACACTCATATTAACTATGAACCATTGCAATCGACTAGCCGATCCCGAACATTGGCATATGGACACGTGCAGGCTTCAACTGATTTTCTACAAAAGCGGCATGTGTACTTTACAATCAAGGCATGATTATTCCGTGGCTAGGTTTGATTGTTGCATTACGCTATGTAAAACCTACAACCTAACCGTACGGGCATCATTGTAGAGTTGTGAATATCGTACTCTGTACGAAAGTACTTATTCTGAATGACCATGATCCACGGCATGGGATTCAATCAACATAGGGACTATTAAGTTAAATAAAATAACGATTGTATGGAGAGAATAGATTCTCGAGTTCTTACATGGCAGCCATCCTTGGGACCATTAGTGCCCCGACATGCCGACTGGTTCCCACAGATACTGTAAATCTGTCACACTAGAAGGGAGCGGTATCTGCTTATATTTATTTACTGTATAACTGATGACGGGCGTCCCGCTGGGACTCGTCTAATTCATGATTGACGCAATTGATTATTGGGTAGACTAGCCTTGCTTGTGCATAGTAAGAACTGAGGATCCTTATTTGCATACTTCCAGGATGACTTGGAACTGACAGTTAACAAGCCGTAGTAGTTGTATTGCCGTTAAATTGATTTGTTTGCGTATTGAACCTACTATGTTAACTACTGAGATGATTAGAATGTCAGGACATGACGGGTCAAATTCTGTCCTTGTTTGGTTGGAAAGTTGGTTTGAAGTGTCGTGATGTTGTGTGAATTCCAGTAGCAAGCGGAGACTTATTATCATATTCTTAACTCTTATCACTGGTTTTAGTTCTCATATCGTGCTTTCTTGTGGTACTTGCTATTAGAGGTCTAACCTCTCTGGTTTTGCATGGCCAAATTTAGAGCCAGTTCCCGAAGACTCAGCTTACTTCTATCTCCAAGATGGTCAATACTAGAGGGATGATCGCAGGAGGACACGAGTCGGATTGTCTTGTACTTACTTTTGCATAATTGTAACTAAGTCAGACTGCAACTGATAACGATTGTGTATACCTTGCTATACCATCTGGCTATGTTTTGTACAGTCAGATCTCAAGAACATTTTGACTAAGCGTTTGGGACGCCTTACTGTTTTATCTTATATGTTCTCTACTTACTGTTTCTTGTTTGAATGATTGAGACAATAGATGTTGAGTGACCGTAGCGAGACTTTCACGTAGTATGCACCCCTTGTCTTTTAGACAGCATTGATTGTATTATACGGTATTCATCTATCCGTAATACGTAGCTGGCTGAGTCACTCTCCCGCTCTTCGGTATTCTGGTTCTGGGGCATGACAAGGTTTTAGTGGTGGCCTATGCAGGTCTGATTTCAGACTTGTGGGGTATTTTAATTTATAGGATGTCTCAATCACACATGTTTCTCCTTGATCTCATGATTCGTTACTCTCGACTCGAGCTTGACATTTCGGTATCCTTTGACTTCATTGATCTTTCCTGTCCGATTATTTGATTGTTCTCTTGTCCCTTTTCTTAGGGGCACCTCGTCTGTCACGCCCCGCTCCCGCAGGAGCGATCGTCCTCGCTAAGGCGTGATGCCGCACGGGCCTAGGTACGCCCGTGCAAGGCTATCGTCCAGAAACGGCCGATTTGAGCTAGGCCACAGAGTTGCACAGAGTGTCCCCATTTGCAGCGGAAAGTAAATGAACATAAATTGAAGCGAATTCAACTCTTTATTGATATTCAAGAAGTTTACAAGCGGCGCTAGGCCGATATTACAAATCGCTTAAGCTCTCTCTCTCTCTGAAACATAAAAGGCGTGCCAAGCGGCTTACAACATGGAATGATTCATGGCGATGTTCCGATACATTATATACTGTATATGGTGCTCCAGCTCCTTGCAACGCTCCAAGGCTCCAGAGATAGCTCCGCGCCTTAGCACGTTCAAGGGAAGCTCTGCACCCGACGACGTCTCCTGCATCCTGTAAGCAGACTGTGGGGTTATCAGTACATTGTTATGCACTGGTGGGAAGGCTAGCTCGCCTACAATGCTATCATTACCAAACACGTTCTATTTACTTTCGTGCACCGTCTATCATTCATTGTATTTCTAATCTTGCATTAGGATCAGTTTCATGCATATTTCATAACCTATCTCGTGTTGCCAATTTCAATGTGTTGCATGGAAATACATGTACGACTTACCCATACTTACCGTCCGGCCTTCCCTGTCCAAAGTAAATCAAGTTAGTCAACAATTCATAGGAAATAACTTAACGTGATTCATGTGAACTTTCAATGTCAAGGGCGTGTCCCTGCCTCGGGTCCTAGCACGTCGTAGGCGTATTTTCTAAATCCTTTGCTGAAGTACTCTCGATTATCTGGTGTGTTATATTCAAGCCTGTTCAGAAGGTACTTCATTTAGTTAACTTAGACTACTTTGATTTCAATGCAAGGACTTGCACGTGGATTGCCACCAGCAAAGCCCACTTAATCTATATGCATCGGTCGCTGGCATCATAAGCCAATTTGGACATGTCTTCTCCCTTGATAATTTCTCACCTATCATGGCGTGCGGCTTGGTACACCCTGATAGTCTTTTGAAATACCCGGCCTTACGTCCCCTGGTGGCCAAGCCCGCACTCAGGCCTGTACGTAAGCCAATTTTTAATTTCCGTCCAGACCGGCACGTCCTTCACACTTTGACCGTGCCGCTGGAAATCCCTTATATCTCCCACCTCCCGTATACTAGTGGATTGTCCACGACCATTTCGTTTTCTTTTTGTTTGTCATTTTAATTTAACGGCTGTCTCCGAGCCGTAGGCTAACCCTTAGCCATAATACGTTATCGACCAGGTTGGCGTCCGTACAGCACGGGTAGCGAGCCCCGTTGTACGTGCCCGTCATACCTGTCGCTAACCATTCCTTTCTTTCTTATCTTTTATTCATTCTTTCTTTTCTTTCTTTCTTTCACTTGTTTGTTCGTTCATTGATTCATTCACGTATTCATTCATTCATTCGTTGGTTCATTCATTCACTTATCTATTCATTCTTTCATTCACACATTATGCAACTCCCCGTGCGAGAGTCGCCTTGGCGACCCATCGGTCCCAAAATCATTCAATGTTGCTATACTCTACTCGGAACGACTATGTTGATATTCTTCCCGTTTTATTGTTGTAATCCATTCATTATTTTATTGTCGAACGCATAGGGAACTTAAATGTAAGCTTGTGCCTTAGCACGAGCGTGGAGCGCGGTGGCGAGAGTTCTCATATTTCCATATTCTATACAAGCATACAAGATGGGATTATTCCCTTAGCTAGGTGCATTGAGTCATTTATTAGCATGCGCGGTGTTATCGCCTAGCGATTCTAGCAATAGTGTCCGTATTGTTATGTGTCTAGGCTAAGCAAAGACGGGTTCATCGGAGCCACCCACCTTAGCGATGTTCGCATCGGCCGAGCGATACTCCGAGCGCGCCTTTGAAAGTCTAAGTTTGGATTCATCTTGACGGGCCAATGTAAGCCTTGCATCGATTCTTCTTCAGGTCGATGCCAACTCTTCGAGTCGACGGCTCGTTTGAGTCGTTGCACTTCCCGTTTGAATCGGCGTTCCGCTAGGGCGGAGCGGGTCATTACATAATACACCACTCAAAACAAGTCTCGTCCTCGAGACTTTCTGAGTGCAGGTCATCCTACCGTTCCTTGACTCGTGTCGTCACGTTTTTTAGACAATCCTTATCGAATGGCTTTATCGTTCGATGGCATCGAACCATGCTCGGTACCTTTCCAAGTTCCGTGTCGCATACGTTTGGTCGATTTTATTGAATAACTTTTCATTCATTTTAGAGTTGATGGCACTTATTCAATTCAATTGTTTCTTCAATTTGGTTGCTATTTTGACGTGTCATGGGACTGAAATGGTCGCACGAGGTGCGTTGTAATTTATCAAATACGAGAGACGTAAGCTGAGGCAAACTCACTCATTCGTTCATGCGCATCTCAACACCCACTTGCAGCTGCATTCGAGTTCATCATATCGCTGAGTTTGGATCATGCACGCATTCAAGACGTCCCCCGAATACGTACATTTCAACCAAGCTTAGCGACTAGCAAAGGCGGACGAGCTACCCGTGATAGTTTCGATTTGCCGATGGTTTTGCTAACTTCGATTTAAAATCGAACTCATGTGTGTATCACATATCGTTTATCTCGGTCCTCGAGATTATTCGATTCGCTTCTCAAGCGCTCTTGTCAATGAAATCAATACGATTTCTTCTTAGCGGGGTCGACCAAGTCTAAGTAATTTTCGTCCGATTCAAGACCAAGTATTGTACCATCATCGAGTATATATTCCTATCAACGATTCAATTCATTATCCTAACTTTACTTGCGCATCATTCATTCCTATCATTCCCTTCGTTTGGGGCCAATCTCGTCGTCGTTCACGCACACTCCCAGTTCTCCGTCCTACTCTAAGTCTTGTTGCCCCAAGTCAATCGTCCGTCCAGACGACACTGTAAGGTCAGTCGCACAAGTTCAATCACTCGACATAGGGTCGTCCGCCTATCCGCTAGGTTGTCTCACAGGGTCATAGTTACAAGTCAAGTCCGTGGCTCATCGTGCAAGGTCGTTGTACGACGCTCGCCCCAAATCCTATGGTCAAACCATTTATTCATTCGTACGAGAGTTTCTACCCAAGTTTGCTTCACTCAAATTTCTAAACATCAAGCAGCGTTCACCCTATTCGCATCAACACATTCTCCGTTCCAAGTCCGAGCTCGTTAGGAATGTCATCCTACGATAGGTTATCCTCAACCAAATCCTCGACATGTTAATATCGTGCGTCCGTACTAGCAATTATCGTAGTCTATCTCTTCAAGTATGTTTGATACAATTTACCTATCCATTTCACGTGGTCGATCACAAGGTCGTCTAGCCTTGCAATATGTCGCGCCCCGATCTCACGCAAGTCTGATTATCCACGACGGACATGAATCACCACATCAACGTTCCCGCGGGATAATCGTCCTCATCGGGACGTAACTCTTGCGTTGAATCTAGACTTACTTATTTTCGATACGCGGATTGGGTCTACTCAATCCTCAAGTTTTCTTATTCTTCAATCGCAAGTCCTAACAATCTTCAAATTTATCTTCGCTTCAAACCACAAGTCGAAGCAATCAAAATTGCCATGTCAAGGTATTTTGAGTTCGATCATTCCTGCTGGACATGAATCACCATGCCAACGCTCACGCAAAATGATCGTCCCAAATCTGACATGACGCATGTGCGAGGCTGGAGTTGCGCTCGCACAAGACAAGATCGTTGTCGTTGTGGTTATCACCGAACAATCAAGTCACTTCCCTTCTTCATTCCAAATGTATCTCCAACGTAGCATCCTTCAAAACAATAACTTCTAACACGATCATCATTCATCGAATCAGAGTACCCCCGAGTTATCGTACATCGATCTTTGATACGCCTCAATACCATCGATGATGTACATAACCTGACGATCTTCCTTTTGTAACAAATTCTAAGTCGTGCAACTTAATTTCCTCAATTCACATTGTCGCGTGCTAACTCTTCGTCGAGCAACATCAATTTCAATTCCTTAGTCATTCTCGTATCTCCAAACTAACATTTTCCATGCACGCTATCTTCCGATCGTGCTATCTTCGATCTCGTCCATGCGTATTTTACCTTAACTCAAGTTTTAATCCCTTCGACTAAATTCAAAATCGCATGCACGATCTTCTATGTTTCCTCGACCAAGACCTCTATTCGTTTTATCGTTCCGACTCTCTATTCGATCGTTTCGTAATTCGCACTACGCATTCTTAATTCGTCCGAACGATATCTCGTTTGAGACTATCGAAGTCAAAACCAACTAAGCGTTACTCGTTCTAAGGCCTTGCGCGATATCATCGCTTGCCGACATACTCGTTCTATCCGTAAATCCTTTAGTCTCGCTCGAACAATTTCTATAACGTCCATACACCACTCAGGGTTCGAGCCATTCGACTAGTCATCGACACTCGTTCTTTTCCATCTTCGAAGCTATCACATACACCACTCGGAGTCAAGTCATTCTACAAATCCTCAAAAGATTATTCGATTCCCAATCGTTGTGTTCAATCGCGCGTTCGTCCATTCCTCAAAGTCTAAGAACCATTTCTCGTGCTCGCTTTAGCGTTGGTCAAATAGCGTCTCTATCAACATACGTTCTAAGTCTCACTTATTCTCGTCCGAACGATAGTCGGTCTCGCTCTTAAACTCGTTCGCACCAGAAGATCTAGGTGCGCGATACTCCGCACAACTTAGCCAAAAGGCTGCGTACATATCCATCCCGTTCGAACTATACTTCGGTCTCGCGTACTCGTTCGCTATTGTCAGCGTAAGGTTATTCAAACACGTCTTACGTTTGTAACTATTAGCATCGGTTCCTTCCAACTAAAGTACGTCGTGGTTTGGCATAAAGGCCTTTGCCTATCGATCCCGCTCAACCGAGTACTTGTACGAGCTTTTGAAAATATTAGACTTATTGTATGGAACATCCCAAGGCACAACGAGAGGGAGCGTACACTTCTTTTGTTTCAAAATCGAGCTTTCAAGACTGAGAGAATCGAAGTGAAGTCCAAGGACGTAAAGCCGTGCTCTGATACCAATCTGTCATGCCCCGCTCCCGCAGGAGCGATCGTCCTCGCTAAGGCGTGATGCCGTACGGGCCTAGGTGCACCCGTGCAAGGCTATCGTCCAGAAATGCCGATTTGAGCTAGGCCATAGAGTCGTACAGAGTGTCCCCATTTGCGACGAAAAGTAAATGAACACAAATTGAAGCGAATTCAACTCTTTATTGATATTCAAGAAGTTTACAAGCGGCGCTAGGCCGATATTACAAATCGCTCAAGCTCTCTCTCTTTGAAACATAAAAGGCGTGCCAAGCGGCTTACAACATGGAATGATTCATGGCGATATTCCGATACATTATGTCCTGTATATGGTGCTCCAGCTCCTTGCAACGCTCCAAGGCTCCAGATATAGCTCCGTGTCTTAGCACGTTCGAGGGAAGTTCCGCACCCGAACGACGTCTCCTGCATCTTGCAAGTAGACTGTGGGGTTATCAGTACATTGTTATGCACTGGTGGGAAGGCTAGCTCGCCCACAATGCTATCATTACCAAACACGTTCTATTTACTTTCGTGCACCGTCTATCATTCATTGTCTTTCTAATCTTGCCTTAGGATCAGTTTCATGCATATTTCATAACCTATCTCATGTTGCCAATTTCAATGTGTTGCATGGAAATACATGCACGACTTACCCATATTTACCGTCTGGCCTTTCCTGTCCAAAGTTAATCAAGTTAGTCAACAATTCATAGGAAATAACTTGACGTGATTCATGTGAACTTTTATTGTCAAGGGCGTGTCCCTGCCTCGGGTCCTAGCACGTCATAGGCGTATTTTCTAACTCCTTTGCCGAAGTACTCTCGATTATCTGGTGTATTATATTCAAGCCTGTTCAGAAGGTACTTCATTTAGTTAACTTAGACTACTTTGATTTGAATACAAGGACTTGCACGTGGATTGCCACCAGCAAAGCCCACTTAATCTATATGCATCGGTCGCTGACATTACAAGCCAATTTGGACATGTCTTCCCCGTTGGTAATTTCTCACCTATCATGGCGTGCGGCTTGGTACACCCTGATAGTCTTTTGAAATACCCGGCCTTACGTCCCCTGGTGGCCAAGCCCGCACTCAGGCCTGTACGTAAGCCAAATTTTGATTTCCGTCCGGACCGGCACGTCCTTCACACTTTGACCGTGCCGCTGGAAATCCCTTATATCTCCCACCTCCCGTATACTAGTGGATTGTCCACGACCATTTCGTTTTCTTTTTGTTTGTCATTTTAACTTAACGGCTGTCTCCGAGCCGTAGGCTAACCCTTAGCCATAATGCGTTATCGACCAGGTTGGCGTCCGTGCAGCGCGGGTAGCGAGCCCCGTTGCACGTGCCTGTCATACCTGTCGCTAACCATTCCTTTCTTTCTTATCTTTTATTTATTCTTTCTTTTCTTTCTTTTTTTTACTTGTTTGTTCGTTCATTGATTCATTCACGTATTCATTCATTCATTCGTTGGTTCATTCATTCACTTATCCATTCATTCTTTCATTCACACATTATGCAACTCCCCGTGCGAGAGTCGCCTTGGCGACCCATCGGTCCTAAAATCTTTCAATGTTGCTATACTCTACTCGGAATGACTATGTTGATAGTCTTCCCGTTTCATTGTTGTAATCTATTCATTATTTCATTATCGAACGCATAGGGAACTTAAATGTAAGCTTGTGCCTTAGCACGAGCGTGGAGCGCGGTGGCGAGAGTTCTCACATTTCTATATTCCTTTTCCATATTCTATACAAGCATACAAGATGGGATTATTCCCTTATCTAGGTGCGTTGAGTCATTTGTTAGCATGCGCGGTGTTATCGCCTAGCGATTCTAGCAATAGTGTCCGTATTGTTATGTGTCTAGGCTAAGCAAAGACGGGTTCATCGGAGCCACCCACCTTAGCGATGTTCGCATCGGCCGAGCGATACTCCGAGCGCGCCTTTGAAAGTCTAAGTCTGGATTCATCTTGACGGGCCAATGTAAGCCTTGCATCGATTCTTCTTCAGGTCTATGCCAACTCTTCGGGTCGACGGCTCGTTTGAGTCGTTGCACTTGCCGTTTGAATCGACGTTTCGCTAGGGCGGAGCGGGTCATTACATCGTCCGCATCTGTCAGAGCTGGACGGCAACAACAAGGACAACAAGGGCAACACGAACAACTTGACCATGCTGGTCAGCAACAAAGGCCAGTACTCCTCAAGAGACCGTCCAAGAAGAGGTGATAGTGGAACCAAGAACTGGACCGCAGTATTCGGAGGTTCCAACACCACCAATAGTTCCACCTACCCCCGTGGAAGTAGACACACCAGCCCTTCTGGAGATCATAAGAGGGAAGGTGGCTACGCCACAACATCAGATATTGGTCCAGCAATGCATGCACACTCATCTACAAGAGCAGAATGTGCTGCTCAACCAAGGATTGCAAACGGCTTTGGAAAGAGGGGTGATGACCGATTCAGAAGCATCAAACAAATTTTGCAAGTACAACCCCCGTCGTTTCGAGGGCACGGAAGATGCCATTTCAGCATATGCATGCTTAAAGATATTGATGCTATTTTTACAGCAGCTAAGGTACCGGCAGAAGAACGTGTGGATCAAGTGAAGTTGTTACTTCAGGACCTCGCACGTGATTGGTGGGAATCAGAAGAAGTGGGCATTAGACGTCCTATAGCTTGGGATGATTTTACTGCAAGGTTCAAGACCAAGTACTATGGAGTTGTGGCACAGTTCGAACTATAACAGAAGTTTATCAACCTCAAGCAGGCCGGTATGACAGTGGATGCTTATGCAGCAGAGTTCTGCAGACTGAGTAGGTTTGCCCCGGAGATGGTAGCAACGGAGAGCCAGAGGGCTATGAGATTTCAGCAAGGGTTCCATCTTGAACTCTTGCAATTGATATAGGGGCATAACTACCAGACCTTTGATGAGGTGTTGACGGCAACCCGAAGGCATGAGATCACCATCCAAAGGATCACAGTAAGGACTGGCGGTCAGAAGAGATCTTACAATCAGATTGAAGGAGGAGGGGGAGTAGCGCTCCGAATAACAGCACCATCTCCTGGCATTCGCATTTACGATATGGCGAAGCGAGGGCCAGCACCATCAACAAGACAGCAGCAGCAGCAGAGGAAGAACCAACAACCCCCAGCGGGCTGCACCTATTATGGGAAGGCATGGCACACTAGAGGTGTGTGTCGGGCATTAAACGGACAGTGTTTGATATGTTGAAGTCCAGATCATCGGGTTTCCACCTGTCCCATGAATTCGAGGCCAGGAGGACCAGTGCAATAATTTCCTACTCTGCCAGCACCAGGGGCAGGCCAGTATCAAAGACCAGCGGTAGCAGTGAGGCCGTTGGTACAACGCTCGTTCATGTCACAAGCTCAGATGGACCGCCGATGCAGCAACAACAACAAATACCACCCCAGCATCACCAAGGCAGGGGCCAGCAGCAGCACCAGGCTAGGCCGCAGCATGGGAACCAACAAAGAGGCCGATGGAAGGCATTCAATCTATCTTTGGAAGAGGCATTGGCATCGGGAGATGTTATGGCAGGTAACATTCTCGTCGCCTCATATCTCGCAGTAGCATTGTTTGATTCAGGAGCATCACACTCATTTATATCTGCATAGTTTACGACACGACTAGGAATAGAATTCGAGGCATTACCAGGGTGGTTGAATATACTCACTGGTAATGGGCTCGTAGGAGTTAGTAGAGTTATTCTAGCGTGTAGAGTTGTAGTTTGCGGACGTTCCTTACCCGCCAGATTAATAGAATTTTCTGTTGGAAATTTCGACGTTATCTTAGGCGTGGACTGGCTGAAAGACAGTCATGCGACAATAGATTGTCATAGAGGGAGTGTATCTTTTAATATTCCAAGCATGGAGCGATTTACCTTAGTCAGATCAGTGGCAACTCAACAAGTAGAAGGAGTAGTGACGGCAATGGAAGAAGTTCAAGTTCCGAAGGTAGTGGAAGAGTTTCTAGATGTATTTTCCGAAGAACTTCCAGGTCTACCCCCGGTTAGGGATATTGAGTTGGATCGATTCTAGTAACGTCCGTCCAAATCGATTTGATCGATGCCGCAAGGTGTTATCGTTTTACCAAGCTTAGCGATCGAGTCAGATGGCCATCTAAGTTCCCGGCCGATCCGACTCGGCGCAAGCATATTATGAAGTCCGTCGCCTATCGAAAGCGGGGCGTTACATGTGCTGGTACGGACCATCGGGTCGAGCCTGATGCGGTGAGATATAAGTGTAACGCCCTAGAACCAGAATACTGGAGAGCGGGGGCGTACATAGCCAGCTACGTATATTGAAGTGCAACCCACCTCGCTACACGGTCACGGCTGTCTAGATACATGAGGGTTTAACTACAAGCCAACAGTCTCCTATGGTCATGGACAAGCCTATTATCTCAATCTCAAGCAAGCAGTAATAGTTACAAGATGTCAGAGCACCAAATATATAATAGCAAGGCGTCCCATACATTACATATTGGATGATCATGAAGCTAGTCGTACAAAATGTCAAGACTAGCAAGAGTTCAGTCGTACATGATCAATCCTAGGATCTGTCAATCATGTTACAGCCCGTAGGCAGACAGTAAATAAAGATATAATAAAAGCTAACACGTGCTCGTCGGCTAAACGCCTCAAAAGAATAATTTTTACAATAAAGTAGGAGGACAAAAAGAAACCCACTCGTTGCCAGGGTTACGTCTGGTGTTCACCATCTGGCTGGAAGACAGGTGGATCCTCTGGTACTGCTCCGATATCTGGCCACACAAAACCAGCTGGGTCAAACCCCAGAAAGAGCAAGTGCCACAAAGGAGGCTTCACTTAGGGACTAAAACCAGCATATCACAACAGAATATTAAAGATAATAAATAAAGTATTGATAATAATAGAGATAACAACAGTAAACTGAGTACGAGGAAACCATTCAAGTAGCCAGGTCACAACCCTTAAACCAAACAAGGACCGGGGTTGCAGCCCTTCACCTGAATAGAAACCCGTCTCAAATACTATTGGTACAGTGAAGACAATAAACGAAGAGAGGACACAGAACTGCTCCGGGAGCCAGGTTACAACCCTTAAACCAAACAAGGACCGGGGTTGTAACCCTTTGCCTGAACAGAACTGGACCCCCGATCTTTATTGCTAAGGCCAGTATAAATAATCATGGTATTAAGGTAAGGTAAAACATGACGAGCATGGCATGGGGTTGCAATAAGACAATAAACGAAGGGAGGACACAGAACTGCTCCGGGAGCTAGGTTACAACCCTTAAACCAAACAAGAACCGGGGTTGTAACCCTTCGCCTGAACAGAACTGGACCCCCGATCGTTATTGTTAAGGCAAGCATCAATATTCATGTCATATCACCATCTTGCACAGGATCAGGATAAGACTAAGCTGGAATAAACTCCATCCAATCAATCACGGCCAATCAAGAGTACGGCTTGATACTTTTAACTAACTAGGGTTATCACAGGCCTAGCTATTAGCAAGTTGCAATGAGATTATTCCAACAGCCACAAGCCCTGCAGACCATCCGATTATCCGGGTCGAATGTCCATTTATGAAGAATGCAATACGTGACTGTGTGCTGGAAATGAGCCCTACTCTTCGGTAGGCTACAAATCTACTTAATGCGTCCAGATAACGGGATTGCCTGTAGCTGAGAATCTCTTCATGTCTACTGAATTATTCTAGTTTATTAGCCTTAGTCAATTACTGTAGGTATCCCTGACCGTGGTACTCAGGGATCCCTATCCTAGATATGATGCAAGACAGTACTGGTTTATTTTGTACAAACACAATCACCCATGGTGTCTAGGCCATTCAATTCTGTCACGACATGCTAGCCGTCACAACCGCATTCGAGATATATATCATGTCAAAAGTGCACCACGACGGGTCACCATTATGTCATAGAATATTTGTAAAATTAACATTTAACCTGGTATAAACGTATATGCAATAACTAAATATAAACAGGGTGCAAGAGTTGTGGAAGAATCATGCGGCTCAGGGAAGACGGGGAATAACTTCCACATACGAACTCAAAATGAGGTGCTCCAGAGATATTCGGAAAGGCAAGCAAAGATCTAAAACTTTCATGTTTTAAGTTTTTCGAAATTCTGGCTAGAAAATAGCTAAACTTGGCAAAAATAGTCATTCTATGCACTTTTTATGCCAAAAATTCAATTTTGCGCAAAATACGTAAAAGGGGAGGGTTCCAGCATAAAATTTCACATTCTGGGTACCATCCAGCATAAAATATGCAATTTCAGGGTTCCCTGCATAAAATCTTACATTCTGGATGATATCCAGCATAAAATACGCAATTCCAGGGTCCCTAGCGTAAAATCTTACATTCTGGATGATAACCAGCGTAAAATACGCAATTCCAGGGTCCCTAGCGTAAAATCTTACATTCTGGATGATATCCAACGTAAAATACGCAATTCCAGGATCCCTAGCGTAAAATCTTACATTCTGGATGATAACCAGCGTAAAATACGCAATTTTAGGGTCCCTAGCGTAAAATCTTACATTCTGGATGATATCCAGCGTAAAATACGCAATTCCAGGATCTCTAGCGTAAAATCTTACATTCTGGATGATATCCAGCGTAAAATACGCAATTCCAGGGTCCCTAGCATAAAATCTTTCTCAGCCGACATGAAAAATCCAGAAAAACTTGTTTTGGCCATAAAAACTTCATTTTAACTCGCAATGAGGTGAATCAAAAACCAAATTCATACGAAATTTCGTGCTCTTGCTCATGGAACTATTAGTTTTCGAAAATAACAAGTTTTAGTAGATCAAAACCAAGAAAACTCCATGAACTAAAAGTTATAAAGTAGATCTAGAAGAATCTATCCATCAAAATTAAAAACTCCAAGTTCTAAAGAGGCTTATAATCATATAAAGAAGAGAATAGAACAATAAAACTTGAGATCCATCATGAAACAAAATTGCACTTGCCTAGGGCTCTTGGGTGTAGGTGGAGAGTAATGGTGAGGAAGAAGAATAGTGAATGAGGAGAGAGAAAGAGTTGGGCTAATAAATGGGGATGATGGTGGTAGGTAAGGGTTCTTTCCCTTGGTTCATGTTGAACCAATAAGTAACCCAAGCCGAACCAAGCCAACCCAAACAAGCCGAACCAAGCCAGGAGTCAAGCAATACGAGTCAGATTACGTACACGTATTCCAAAATACGTAATACGAACAATAGGCATTACAACTCTCCCCACCTTAAAAGAATTCCGTCCTCGGAATTTAATCAAGAGGCTAGAGATACAAGGATAAGCTATACTAATCACAGACAAGCTATACTAGTCAAGCAATCAAGCAATTATTTATGTAAGCGAGGAATCAAAGGCATGAGGCATAAGAAAGATATTATACCTCACGAGTCAAACAGGTCGAATATCGCGATCGGATATCATCCTCACGCTCCCACGTTGACTCACCCAAAGAGTGATGACCCCAAGCAACTCGGACTAACTTGATAGTCTTGTTCTTGAGTATCTTCTCTCTTCGGTCCAATATGGATACGGGCCTCTCCTCATACGAAAGGTTGGTACCCACAACCAATTCCGAATGATCCAAGATGTGGCTCGGGTCCAGAATATACCGTCGCAGTTGGGATACATGGAACACGTCGTACACCTCACTCAGAGACGGCGGAAGAGCGAGACGATAGGACATATCTCCTACTCACTCCAGAATATCGAACGGTCCTATATACCTAGGACTAAGCTCTCCCCGTACGCCGAAACGAATGACGCCACGGTTAGGCGAGATCCTCAGGAATACATGGTCGTCGACAGAAAATTCAAGGGGACGCCGATGAGAATCGATCTAATGGCGCTGTCGATCTTGTGCAACGCGAAGATTATCTCTAACTCTCCTGACCACCTCAACTGTCTGAGTGATCAACTCAGGACCAAGCATCTGCCTTTCTCCAACATCGTCTCATGCTAGTGGGGATCTGCACTTCCTACCATACAGTGCCTCGAACGGTGCCATCTGGATGCTAGCTTGGAAACTGTTGTTGTACGAGAACTCCACCAGGTGCAGGTGATCTTCCCACGAACCGCCGAAGTCGAGTGTACAAGATCTCAACATATCTTCGAGAGTCTGGATCGTGCGTTTTGACTGGCCATCTGTCTGCGGGTGATATGCTGAGTTGAACTGGAGGTGAGTTCCCAAACTCTCTTGCAGACTACGCCAAAAGTGCGACGTAAATCTCGAATCTCTATCCGAGGTGATACTGACTGGTACTCTATGCAATCTGACAATCTGCCGGAGATACATCTCCGCTAGCTGGGCCGTCGACTGACCAACTTTGAACGGAAGAAAGTGAGCCACCTTCGTGAGCCTGTCAACTATCACCCAGATAGCATCTCTACCAGCTGGGGATCTAGGTAATCCAGTCACAAAATCTATGGTTATATGCTCCCACTTCCATTCTGGAATTAGCAAGGGCTGAAGTAGTCCAGCTGGCCTCTGATGTTCAGCTTTAACCTGTTGGCAAACCAAACACCGAGCGATAAACCGAGCTATCTCCCTCTTCATGCCATTCCACCAAAAGTGCTGACAGATATCTCGGTACATCTTCGTGCCACCGGGATGAATCGAATACTGAGAACTGTGAGCTTCGGTCATGACTTCCTGTCTGATATCTCCACTGGGTACACAAAGGCGCTTACCATGTCGAAGTGTACCGTCCTCATGAATACATAATTTTGGTCTTCGCCCTGCTACACATTCTGTCCTAAGCCGCTGAAGCTTAGAATCGGAGGACTGAGCTATCTTGATTCTCTCAACTATACTGGACTGAACTTGCATGCTGGCCATCAATGCCACGCTGGTAGGAAGGACAACTTCTATACCCATCTTCTGAAGATCTGCTAAGAATTCTGGTTGCGCTGTCAGAAATTAAACTCCAGCTCTCCTGCTCAATGCATCTGCAACAACGTTGGCCTTCCCAGGATGGTACTACAGGTTGACATCATAATCCACAAGCAGCTCTAGCCATCTCTTCTGACGCATTTTAAGATCCTTCTGAGTGAACACATACTTCAGGCTCTTGTGATCGGTAAAAATCTCTACCCTATCTCCATACAAGTAGTGTCTCCAAAGCTTTAGCGCAAACACCAAGGCTGCCAGCTCCAAGTCGTGGGTTGGATAATTCCTCTCATGATCACGAAGTTGTCGTGACGCATAAGCTATTATCTTCCCATGTTGCATCAAAACACATCCTAAACCTCGGCCTGAAGCATCACAATACACTGAGAATCCTCCGGCCCCATCTGGAAGTGTGAGAATGGGTGCCGTCATCAAGCCTCGCTTCAACTTCTCAAAAAAATCCTGACATTCTGATGTCCAAGCAACTGCATATCCTTGCGGGTTAACTGCGTCAGTGGTGCTGAAATTCGAGCAAAGTCCGAAACAAATCACCGGTAGTAGCCGGCCAATCCAAGAAAACTGCGAACTTCTGCAACTGTGCTGGACACTGGCCACGTTTCGATAGCCACGATCTTCTGGGGATCCACTTCTACTCCTCCTCTGGTGATGATATGACCTAAGTACGAAATGCGATCGAGCCAGAACTCGCATTTACTGAACTTGGCATACAACTGGTGCTCTCAGAGAATCTGGAGGACAACTCTGAGATGCTGCTCATGCTTCGCTTCACTCTTGCTATAGACCAGGATGTCGTCTATGAACACAATCACGAACTGATCCAAATAAGCATGAAGATGCGATTCATGAGGTCCATGAATACAGCCGACGCATTGGTTGCTCCAAAAGGCATAACAAGGAACTCCCAATGTCCATATCTAGATCTGAATGCCGTCTTCGGGATGTCATGCTCTCTGACTCTGATCTGGTGGTACCCTGACCGCAAATCTATCTTCGAGAATACTGCTGCTCCTCTGAGTTGATCAAACAAGTCATCTATCCTTGGGAGAGGATATCTGTTCTTGATTGTTACTGAGTTCAAGGTATGATAGTCAACACATAATCTGGACGTACCATCCTGTGAGCACCCTGAATTTTGGGTTATTTTTATTTATTTATTTATTTTTTTATTTTCTGATTGATTTGATTTCGATAAATAATTTATTCTGTTATTTTTCCTTAAGTGTGCTTTTCCGTGCCTTTGATATTTGGAGTGTCAGGGATGTTCAACTCTGGAAATCTTCTTCACGAGTTTTGGAGTGGATATGATTACCTTCATGATGGTATATAGTGTCCCACTCAGACTTGTTTTCTTGTGCTCTTTTTGCTTCGCAGAACTTCGGATCAATTAGACCATTTGTTTATTAATTAATTTCCACTCTTTTCCTTGATCATTATTAGCACGTTACCGTGACTTTTAATTTGGGAGCGCAAGACCAGTCAGTTTCTTGAAACCAACTCCTCATTGATGATCTACTCGAGACGCTCGTCATCTATGACCTTTGTGTCCCACTCAGACACGCCATTTTGTGCTCCATTTGCTTCGCACAACTTTCCTGACACGTGACCCGATTTTATTTCACCCCACGGCGTCACATTCATTTTCCAACTTGATTTGTGGGTTCCCTGTCGACCAAAACCTGTCAGTCCCAATTATGGACATGGCCCACATTGAGCCTACTACCCGTCCGACACTTGTGTCCATTTATTGGAATCTCCATGTGCTACTTATTTACCCATGATCATCGATACCTAATTTTAATTTGATTTTTGTACAATGTCCGGTTTTGACCCAATCCGGTTCCACCGAGTCCAGCCCAGCTCCATGTTACCCTCCATCAGGACGCCCTCATTTTTCTGTGTCCAAAAGTAATATTCAATACCTGCTTTTCTACTTCAAGTATTGAGTGTGTACCCATTGATTTAAATCCCTCAATAAATCAAATCCCTATTTTATTTCCACCCTTGATTTCACTCCTAACCAATCCTAGCCATCTATTCCCACATGACAACTTTTTCCCCACACAAACTCCTCACAGCCAACATAGGCCGGCCCTAACTCCCAAGCTTCATTTTTTTCATCTCTCTCTCTCCTTCATTAATTATCATCTCCTTTCTCTCTCTCTTCTTTCTAATATTCTTCAACACAACAAAAACCACTACAACAACAGCAACAAACCAACGACAACTCCACCAGCTCACCATGCAACCCGACCCCCCCTGGCCGGAGCTCCGACCACTCCTGGTCGAGCTCGACCGTCGGCCTCCACCACACAATCTCCTCCTTTCCTCCTCCTCCATCTCCTTCTTTCTTAAACCGCACCACCACCACCATCATCATCCGATCACTCCACCCAAGCTACCACCGCCACTGGCCACGGGCCACCGCCCCCACGTCGCCATGGCTAGGCTGGCCGTCCCCGCCGCCGCCGTCGCCGGCGTAGACTGGACCGTACGAGCCCGGCCAGCACAGCGGTAGCAGCACGGCTTGGCTGCGCGTGCGCTGGCTGCGTGGCCGCCGCCGGCCTCGCGCCGGCCGTCGCGCCACCGTGGGCACCCCCCTCTGTCCGACAAACTCCAACAAGATTTTCCCTGACGGCCACCGTCCTCCGGATGCGCCGTCGAGGATTCGTGCGTTTTGCACGACGTCCCGTCGTGACGAACTCGGGAACGAGGTTGGAATCGCGTTCCGTCGCAGCAACTTTGTGCATGTTTTTTCGGAAATTTGACCGTTGGATCGGCGATTTCTTTGTTCCGTCACAATCTCGGTATATCCACCTTCACTCTTGTCAATTTTCGTCCGTTAATTTTATCGTTTGATACATCAAAACCGGCCACCAAGTTGACCGTTTAAATTGTACTAAATTTGGACAGTTTCGCAGGGCCAACTTCGTCAGCTTGTATCTCCTCCACCGCAGCTCCATTTGCATGCTACCAGTTCCTGTATGAAGCTGGTATGACTATCTTACTATCCCTCCAGTTTCGTTTTATTGTGAGCTTGTTTGATTGGTTGAATTCGACGCCAAATTTGGCCGTTCGAATTCGTAATTCTAACTTGTAGAATTCCATTTTTGAACACGGGACTCCAGATTTCATTTCTGACACCACCATTAGACTTGTGGCGTCGTTCTGGCATATTTTCATATAAAATTTGTTAGATTTGGAGAACGTGGGCCCTGACACGTTTTTTCGGTGCAAAGTGGGTTCCACATTCTGGGTCAACGGGACTTTTTGACGCCGGCTCATCGGAATCCAATTTCGGATATACCGTTGAGTTCGTATCGTCATTCTGGACTCGTTGACATATATTTGCTTGGTTTTGGTGGACATTGGATCGGACATGCATTTCGGTGCAAGTCGGATACCATATCCCAGGTCAACGTGGTCATTTTGAGATCGGCTCATCGGAATCCAATTTCGGAGATACCGTTGAGTTCGTATCATCATTCTGGACTCGTTAACAGGTAGTTTGATGAGTTTTGAGAACATTGGCTCCGGTACGCATTTCCGTGCAACCGGAATTCTAAGTTCTGGTCACGGACGAAATTGAGATCGGGTCAACGGAATCCAATTCTGGAGATACCGTTGGGTTCGTATCGTCATTCTGGTTTCGTGGACATAATTTGTTATATTTTATAGACTTGTTTTTTTGCACGTTTTTTCGGTGCAAACGGCTCCAACACGGATACCGTTTTGACCCGAAATTACCTTTTTGCCCTTGTGTCCAATTAGACCGTTGGATAGGCTATCCTAGCTAATTTGACCATTCTGGACACGTTGGCGATGTTTATTTCATCGTCCGACAATGTTTGTTGATAATTTCTCTGAGTTTAACCTTTTTATAATTTATTAATAATTAATTCTTATAATGTTCGTATTTCGGGATTAGTACAACAAAACTGAGCTCAGTCAATTCCAGTGATCTCATATTGCTGAAATTGACAAGATGGACATGTGGATCACTATAATAAGATTATCAATTTTACCGATAATCTTCTTATCTCGATTTGCGTGACGTAAGTTTCGACGTACAAATAACGAAGTATACTTTATATTAGACTAGAATTGACCCTGTTTGACCAGAGTTGACCAGTTGACCTAAAGTCAACTGTAAGTCAACACTTGACCTAGTTTGACTACATTATTGACCGGAGTTGACCTAGAGTTATTTTGACTTAGAAGAACCTAGGATAAAATAGACTGTTTGTAGAGTTTTATTTATTATAACTTGAACACCTTGTAACTGTGTTGCTTTAAATAGGACTCTGTGGCTTCAGTTGGACCTCCTATACTTATCAGCTGTTCAGGTTATCAGGCGAGTACATTCTCTGATCATTTCATATCCTGCTTAGAATTATTTCCTGCATTAAATTACTTTACTTGTACTGTCACGTTGGTCACACGGATTGGTACTATACGTATCCCTTCTTGAGATGTTATCCTTATGGAGCATCGGGTACTACATGTTCTGTGCGTTTCACTTACATGACGTATCACTATGCTTCACAGGTTCTTTGATCACTTGTGACATATACTCTTATGATCACAGAGTCTTCTAGAATCCCCATTTTTGGGACTACTATGTACCACCCTTCGGGGGCTTACCACCCTTCGGGGGCTGTTACATAGAATCATAACATAACCTGTTTGGATCCTTGTGTACTGATTGGGGGTACGGGGGAGTAGAAATAGACATGTGAATACTATCCAAGTAGTGTAGTATCAGAATCTCTTCCATAGTGTAGCATCAGAATCTCCTATGCCATTTACATGTCTATATTGTACTCTGACTCACTAGCCACTGTTAGTCTCTATCTATAGTAGATATTTCTATTACAGCTTCTCTCTCTGTTTACATACTGCATTTCTTTCAGTACCTGTATCTTACTTTACTGCATGATTATATTTTCTAACCTGCTATGAACTGTTGAGATGTAATGTGCTCGCTCCTGTCCTGACTGGACCTGTTGATAAATTTTACAGATAACATGGAGGTTGCCTGCTAGCCTAGAGGAGACACAGTAGAGGTTGTATAGGTAGCTAGGGTTTTGCTCAGTTTAATTTCAGTTGTCTTGAGTTGTATTTATGGATTTCTGTATTTGAGTTTTGAGATGTATTTCTGGGTTGTGTATCTTAGACACTTAGACTTCTATCTGTTGTATTTATTTTGGATTTCATGTTTCATCTATCTTCCATTATGCTCTACCCTAGATGTGATTGAGTTTACATTCTGCTATGTCACCCCCATTCGGGGAGTATAAACTGCTTAGCATTATATGTTAGATGTTGTGACCTAGGACAGCGTTCTACCACCGACACTGCGGCGTAGGCTGGACGTTGTTACGTTCTCGTATCCCAACAGTGGGTGCGGGTCGTGACACACTTTTTTTCACAAGAAGTATCGGGGCTCCCCAAGGTGATCCACTAGCACGAATGAATCACTTGGTCCTGAGTTCTTCAATCATTTTGTACAATATCTCCAATTCTGACGGCGCCATCCTGTAGACTCTCTCTGACACAGGTGCGGTCCCGGGGATCAAGTCTATGGTGAACTCGATCTCTCGCTCTGGCGGTATTCCTGGAAGCTCTTCTGGGAAAATATCTGGAAACTCCTCGACGATCCGGGACAACTGCACTGCTGCTACTGCCATCTGCAATACGGGAGGAGAAGGTTCAACTTCGCCTCGGGAGAAGGAAAACTCCGGCTCGTCTGGGATGCTAAAAGCAACCCTGCCAATATGGCAATCTATCCTGGCATACTGGTCCCTCAACCAATCCATCCCTAAGACCACATCATAATCGGCCATCGAGAATTCTATTAACCTAGCGGGAAACTCTCTACCGCTAACTACGACCCGACACGAAGAAAACACTCTATCTACTCCCACAAGACCGTTACCAGTAAGTATATTGAGCCTTACTGATAATGACTCGGGTTCCAGTCCTATCCGTGTCGTGAATCGTGCAGACATAAATGAATGCGAGGCACCAGAATCAAATAATACTGAAGCTGGAAAGGTGTTGACGAGAATAGTACCTGCCACTACCTCTCCTGGTGCTATTCCTTCCTCTCCATGGTCAAGGCCAGCACTTGACCATGCCCTCTGGGTACGGGTCCCCTCTGCTGAAAATTCCTCTGCCTGCTCTGGATTAGGGCTTGGGCTTGGGCATACTGCTGCGGTCTCTGCTGCTGGAATGCCTGGGCCTGCGTCGGCAATGGCCTCGGAAACGGGTACTGCAGCTACTGCTGCTGCTGCTGCTGGACTGGTGCGGGTCCTCTAACTGAAGGACTAGAGAAGGCCGATGAACTCCCCCTGTTCGGGCAGTTCCAACCCTGTGGTCCGGGCACCACAAACCAAGCACAAACCCTGTGCTCTGCGACACTCTGATACCACATGCCCTGGCTTCCCGCAGTGTGAACATCCCACTGCGGAAGACTGCTTCTGCTTCTGCTGCAGGGTACGTCGGGATGGAATGCTGAACCGACGTCACTGAGGCCGCCCGCCTCGGAGCTCCAACAGTCAAAGCTCTAGCTGCCGGGGCTGGTGCTGATGACTGATTCATCTGGCCGTGAGATCGCTTTCGACCTCGGTCCTGTCCACAATCCTCTGGGAGGTATACTCATGCCTCCGAGCTGCCCTTAGTACTGCATCAAAGGTCTGATGCTCAAACTGCTCCACTGCTAACAAAATCTCTAGGTGGAGCCCCTGCTGGAACGTTGGGCTCTATCGAACTCGGTTGCTACCAAGGTGGGAGCAAACCGACTAAGTCTCAAAACTCGGCCACATATCCATCGACCGTCTTGCCCATCTGCTTCAGATTGGTGAACCTCGTCTGTAGATCGTACCGAGCTACAACATCAAAATACTTGGTCTGTAGAATCTCTCCCTGAATATTGCCCATGAAATAGGGGCCACTAATCCATCGGCCTGCGCTGCCCACCAGCTGCGGGCAAGATCTAGTAACTACAGGCGCACTACGACCACCTTCTCTGCTTCTGGGGTCCTGGCTGCTTCTTGAATCACCTCTGTGTCCTGAAGACATGCATCTGCAGCGATCGCATCTTCACTGCCGTCGAAGAAGGGAGGGTTCAAGCGCTTGAAGCTGTTGGCCGCGCTGTTACCCTGATGACCTCCTCTGGTCAAAGCGTCTGCCACCGCCTGGTGCAAGGCATCTCCTCGACGATCCTGGGAGGCTAATAGTGACCTGATGAGACCCATCAAAGTGCCATCATCAGGCTCTGCAGGCTGGATGGGCTGAACTAGTGGCTCTCCTCCAGTAGGCATGACTCTGGAGGCTACTCCTGAATGTTGGACTTGATCTCCGGGTTGCTGCTGGTCCACAGGAGGTGCTTCGCCTTGCTGATCGGCATGTCCGGGAACAATGTCGCTGAAGAAGATGACATAGGAAACAATAAGGGAGGACCAAGACAGATCAACGATACAAGCATGTGATCAGGTCGAGAATCTCAGGGATTAAAAGATACGGACAGAGATCGAGGGCGGGTGCTGATTGAGACATCTATTCGGTAAACCCTCATATATCTTGATTTACAAGACCTGTATGGGCCACCACTAAAACCATGTAACGCCCCAGAACCAGAATACTGGAGAGCGGAGGCGTACATAGCCAGCTACGTATATTGAAGTGCAATCCACCTCGCTACACGGTCACGGCTGTCTAGATACATGAGGGTTTAACTACAAGCCAACAGTCTCCTATGGTCATGGACAAGCCTATTGTCTCAATCTCAAGCAAGCAGTAATAGTTACAAGATGTCAGAGCACCAAATATATAATAGCAAGGCGTCCCATATTACATATTGGATGATCATGAAGCTAGTCGTACAAAATGTCAAGACTAGCAAGAGTTCAGTCGTACATGATCAACCCTAGGATCTGTCAATCATGTTACAGCCCGTAGGCAGACAGTAAATAAAGATACAATACGAGCTAACACGTGCTCGTCGCCTAAACGCCTCAAAAGAATAATTTTTACAATAAAGTGGGAGGACAAAAAGCAACCCACTCATTGTCAGGGTTACGCCTGGTGTTCACCATCTGGCTGGAAGACAGGTGGATCATCTGGTACTGCTCCGATATCTGGCCACACAAAACCAGCTGGGTCAAACCCCAGAAAGAGTAAGTGCCACAAAGGAGGCTTCACTTAGGGACTAAAACCAGCATATCACAACAGAATATTAAAGATAATAAATAAAGTACTGATAATAATAGAGATAACAACAGTAAACTGAGTACGAAGAAACCATTCAAGTAGCCAGGTCACAACCCTTAAACCAAACAAGGACCGGGGTTGCAGCCCTTCACCTGAATAGAAACCCGTCTCAAATACTATTGGTACAGTGAAGACAATAAACGAAGAGAGGACACAGAACTACTCCGGGAGCCAGGTTACAACCCTTAAATCAAAAAGATCGGGGTTGTAACCCTTCGCCTGAACAGAACTGGACCCCCGATCTTTATTGCTAAGGCCAATATAAATAATCATGGTATTAAGGTAAGGTAAAACATGACGAGCATGGCATGGGATTGCAATAAGACAATAAACGAAGGGAGAACACAGAACTGCTCCGGGAGCCAGGTTACGACCCTTAAACCAAACAAGGACCGGATTGTAACCATTCGCTTGAACAGAACTGGACCCCCGATCGTTATTGTTAAGGCAGCATCAATATTTGTCATGTCACCATCTTGTACAGGATCAGGATAAGATTAAGCTGGAATAAACTCCATCCAATCAATCACGGCCAATCAAGAGTACGGCTTGATACTTTTAACTAACTAGGGTTATCACAGGCCTAGCTATTAGCAAGATGCAATGAGATTATCCCAACAGCCACAAGCCCTGCAGACCATCCGATTATCCGGGTAAATGTCCGTTTATGAAGAATGCAACACGTGACTGTGTGCTGGAAATGAGCCCTACTCTTCGGTAGGCTACAAGTCCACTTAATGCGTCCAGATAACAGGATTTCCTGTAGCTGGGAATCTCTTCATGTCTACTGAATTATTCTATTTATTAGCCTTAGTCAATTACTGTAGGTATCCTGACCGTGGTACTCAGGGATCCCTATCCTAGACATGATGCAAGACGGTACTGGTTTATTTGTACAAACAAATCACCCACGGTGTCCAGGCCATTCAATTCTGTCACGACATGCTAGCCATCACAACCGCATTCGAGATATATATATGTCAAATTCACTGTCAAGAGTGTGCCATGACGGATCACCATTATGTCATGGAACATTTTTAAAATTAACATTTAATCTGGTATAAACGTATATGCAATAACTAAATATAAACATGGTGCAAGAGTTGTGGAAGAATCATGCGGCTCAGGGAAGACGGTGCATAACTTCCACATACGAACTCAAAATGAGGTGCTCCAGAGATATTCGGAAAGGCAAGACAAAGATCTAAAACTTTCATGTTTTAAGTTTTTCGAAATTCTGGCTAGAAAATAGCTAAACTTGGCAAAAACAGTCATTCTGTGCACTTTTTATGCCAAAAATTCAATTCTGCACAAAATACGTAAAAGGGAGGGTTCCAGCATAAAATTTCACATTCTGGGTACCATCAGCGTAAAATACACAATTTCAGGGTTCCCTACGTAAAATTTTATATTCTGGATGATATCCAGCGTAAAATGCAATTCCAGGGTCCCTAGCGTAAAATCTTACATTCTGGATGATATCCAGCGTAAAATACGCAATTCCAGGGTCCCTAGCGTAAAATCTTACATTCTGGATGATATCCAGCGTAAAATACGCAATTCCAGGGTCCCTAGCGTAAAATCTTACTCAGCCGACATGAAAAATCCAGAAAACTTGTTTTGGCCATAAAGACTTCATTTTAACTCGAAATGAGGTGAATCAAAAACCAAATTCACACGAAATTTCGTGCTTTTGCTCATGGAACTATTAGTTTTCAAAAATAACAAGTTTTAGTAGATCAAAACCAAGAAAACTCAATGAACTAAAAGTTATAAAGTAGATCTAGAAGAATCTATCCATCAAAATTAAAAACTCCAAGTTCTAAAGAGGTATAATCATGTAAAGAAGAGAATGGAACAATAAAACTTGAGATCATGAATCAAAATTGCACTTGCCTAGGGCTCTTGGGTGTAGGTGGAGAGTAATGGTGAGGAAGAAGAAGAGTGAATGAGGGAGAGAAAGAGTTGGACTAATAAATGGGGATGGTGGTGGTAGGTAAGGGTTCTCCCCCTTGGTTCATGATGAACCAATAAGTAACCAAGCCG
>JANAVB010025585.1:0-52891 GCA_029216955.1 Iris pallida
TAACATCTCAACTATACAATCTCAATCACAAGTCTAAGAAAGATTATAGCACGATATGGAATCAGATAAAAAGAAGAAACTAAATATAAAGAGTAGTTATCACAACACACAGTAGATGTCCAATACAAATAATACATATCCAGAATACAAATAAGTCTCTACAAATTCGAAACAATCTGATACAAACTGAAAGCTAGAAGTTCTAAGCTAATACTAGGGCACTCTCTACTCGACTGGATCCTCCTCTAGCTCCTGAGTGCTACCCTCGTAGGCCTCATAGAAGGTAGGGCAATCAGTATATCATCTATAATATTTTGTCAACATATCCAGTCAGGATGGAACGACCACATCATCTCTAACTGTTGAAAATAATCGACATCACTATGAGTAGTAATAATAATAATAATATCTTGACGGTCAGGTTATAGAGATAATGTACATGGAAAAGATGAGTTTATAAATAGCATGCAAATATAAAAACAGACAGATATATATAATGGTAAACCTGTCATGCAAGGTATGTAATAATAGCTTAGAGATTAGTGTTTTGACCAGTGATTGAAAACCAATTTGTCATGTGAATGGCTAGAGGGAGATATCCAGCAAACCATACACCTACGTGTCTGCTATTATTCACGCAAGATCAACGGGATAGAAAGGGTATGTTCACATACAACATAACCTATATTCACATATACATATACAATAAAAATATAACTCTAGTATATATATAATTATCTATATATATATATTATATATATATATAATATATATAATATATAAATAAATATATATATATAACTAATTTCCTACTGCTACTTAGGATACTAGCCAACTCTTGATCAAACCCCACTCACATTATAAACACACCCACACTTGTTGTAGCTCACTCACTCAAAAACCATGACACAATCAACAGGAACTCAATTCCATAGCCTATGGCCCTTGCACTCTAAATCTCTAAACCTGAAAATCAAAATTACTGATACCTATACTAGGATACTGCCACTGATCTAACCTACATTCTTCCTCAAATCACATCCTACTGATACTAAATGCCAAAGGCCTAGAGGCCAATTGCTGGCTATAGCTTGCAGGGCAAGCCACATCTTAGGCTGCTGTTGCTACCCGGTTGCTACTGTCGGGTTTGCTCTGCTGCAAGCTTGCTACTACAATTACTGCTGCTGCGACTGCCTTCGAAATCTCAAGTCCCTTGCTATTGGCTTCCAACTCTACCAATACTCTAACTACCTAAACCCTCATTCACTTCCTATTTATTATGCATTACCTAAAGAACACACATGGATGGTACGACTTGAAGCCATTGCACACTCAAAGATTCTGCTACTGATATCATGCCAAAGTCACCTGTCCTTATACAAATATTTGAACGGACACACACACACTAAAAACCTAACACTAGGCCTCTGTCACTCGACCAAGTTAATAACATGCCCTAACTTCATTTACTGGTACTGCTACTGCAATGCTAAATAAGTAATGCTTGTTGCTACTGCTGTCTGCTATTTCCTTCTTTCCTACCTGCTGCCTAATGCAGCTCCTCTATGCATGCTGCTAAGTTTCCAGGTCCAACTAGAACCTAGTCTCTAATCCAAAGACCCATTGTCACGACCCGCACCCACTTTTCGGACGCGAGCCCATGAGCAAACCAGCTACGTATCGAGCAGACTCTAGCCCGACTCGAGTACGTATAAGCTTTCCAGAATAGGATATCATGTCTAATCTAAACTATATCTTAATCCACAAGAATCATATAAAACAAGAACGAACAATTATGGGTCATGGTCTTCAACCCATTAGCATATTATCCGATTAGACTCCAAGAATGATAAGAGTCTATAAAATAAGCTGAATATATCATGGCATGGAATATAAGGCATGAGAAGATAATAAAGAAATATTACAAGCAAAATACCTGTACCATACATCGCAATCCTCTACCATCCCGCTCTGCTAACTAACTCCATGTAGTCGCTAAACCTGAAGAGATCATCAGGTCCTCAGAGGACATAGCAAGATACATATAAACATGTCTATCTAGCAGTTTAATCATACAATAATATAAACAGGGTATAAACAGGAACTAGACATGAGACTGACATGTGGCTTCTGACAGGTAACTATGAACACGGATACGAGATCAACTATGCATAAATGAACTGCTGGAAGAACGAGTAAATAAGAGATCAACGGAATACCAACCCTCGTCCCGAATGTGGACTCGCAGGTCAGTTTCAAGACAAGTCACCCTCGCCCGTGTGTGGACTCGCAGGTGAAAAGGACAACCCTCGCCCCGTGTGTGGACTCGCATGTTGTGGAAACTATACAGGAATAGCAGTTCAATTACACATACTTGTAGGCATGACTCAGTCAGGATATAGCTGATGACACGGTACAACTCAGTCATGACACAGGTAAGGACTACTCTAGCATGAACCATAATGTGAATCAAGCCTGGTGTAACTACGCTATCAAGTCATGAAACACTGATATATAAGCAAGACAATAAACTAGTAACATGGTATCATATAAATCTATAGCAACTAAGGTAACTAAAGATAACATACTAAGACAGGTCTACTATAAGCATGAAAATAAACTGTAGAGGGAGGCAAGGTATACTTGCCTGGTGGTAGCACGAAGAACCAATAAGATACCGTCAACTGGTACACCATAAAGTCCAAAATTCATAAATGTCTCCGAAAGATGAAATAGACATCGCCAACATTTTCAGAATAGTTAATCTAACTAGGATTGCCTATCCTTAAGTCCAATTCTGGACACAGGGGCAAAACGATAATTTTGGATAAAAATAATTTTTGCTGTTGGACCCACTTTGCACCAAAAAGCGTGCCAGAGTCAATGGTCTCTAAAGTCGTCAAACTATATGTCTACGGATCCGGTTTGATGATACGAACCCAATGGTATGTCCAATTTTAGATTCCGGTGGGCCGTGTACAAAATCGCCCGTTGAATCGGACCGTGGGGCCCGTAAAACGACAATCCAATCAACTATCTCAGAATCGGACCAAACTTGGCATACAGGACCAGAGTCCTGTTGACGCAAGTTTTATTTTGATCTGACGAACGTGCACGAAGTAATTGGAAAATTTGCACAGAGGCCGATACGGTGAATTTTGACGGATACGAATCAAATTCGTCGCGTACACGCGACCAATTTAAAATTTCGTAAAAGCCCACACGTCCAGAAAGCCTTTATGCACCTTTTGATACTTTCTGTTCGCGACCATGTCGCCCGAATTGGTGGGACGCACGTCGTATCGAAGAATTTTCTAACTTTTCAAAACCAGTTTTGTAGGTTTTTCTTAATTTTTAATCTGATTTCTACTACTGTCTAATCCACAATAAATAAAACTAATAATGAGGTTTTCTTTGCGGTTAGGTTGTCTAAACTTCTGTTCAAATAGTTTCTCAAAACTGTTGATCGTTCGACAGGAAATAGCCTTCTGATTCGGGTGTCGGGACTGTCATATATGTCCTGTGTTGACAGTTTATTATTCGACTTTACGTCGAATTCCTCGGCAATCCAATTCATTTAAATTAAAACTAGATGAAGGAAGTCGAAGGTGTATAGATCGGGGTCTTACCTGAAAACATAGCTCGTAAAATGATCAATCGACATAGGCGAACTGTTGTCACGAACTTGGGGTCGGCTGCGCAGTTGCTGGTGTATTCTGCACGCACTCGCACGGCTTTTCCGGTAGACGGCGGCTGCCTGAGGTGGCGAGCGGGGCCAAGGAGGGCCGCCCAGGGCTTGGAAAGGTGCGCCGAGATTTCGTTTAGGGTTTTGTGTACGTTTCTCTGCTTATATTTACATGAACAAGGTCGGCTTCCCTTGCTCGGTTGGGGCTTCTTGTCGGGTCTGAGAGGTTGGGGGGGCACGGTTATGGGCTTGGAATTGCTGGGTTCTCTGCTATGGGGGTTCAGCCTGGTGCTTCGACTGTGGCCTGTTGGGATGTGTGTTTTATGTGTTTTTTCCTTTTTATTCATTATTTCCTAAATGCCTACATATAATATATATATATATATATATATATATATATATATATATATATATATATATATACCATATATTAATATAAGCTACCAATTATGCATATGAACATATGATATATATATATATATATATATATATATATATATATATATACCATAAACACAAATACGATCGATAAATATTAAGCATAATCAATATTTTATAATATAGAATTCATAATTTATATGCCAATCTATATAAATAATTTCAATTAGTTAGCCATACATATACATATTTATATAAAGCCTAATTTTGTATATCGAAAAATATTCTTATATATACGCACAAGTATTTATATATATGTAGCCTACATAAATCTCACATTAAAATATGTCAAGTAAATATTCACTATACGTTCGAATAAAACATTAATCCTTTATGGCAAGCATATATAATATATCTGTCCTTTGTAAAAGGCCTACTAGGTCATTAAATAATTTAGAAAGGGCAAATTTGTACATCCACATGGACATCCTTAGACTCTCTACCCCTCCACACGCGCTTGGGCTTGGTTCGAAATTAGTTCGGGCTAGTTTGGTACAACCTAGTCTTCTATACGTCAATAAATTAATTAATAAAAAATTAAACATCTATAGAGGTTAAGTCGTAACTTGGCCTGGTTTTTCTAGTTAGAATAATCCTATGGCTCGGCCTTCCCTTACCATGGCTAAACACTAGTCAAAGTATGCCACGGCACTATCCGTTCCATGATTCCGAGTCGTCTTTTACTTCAAAACTCAACCATGGCTAAAGTCATGCTCCGTAATAATTATCTAAATAATTATTTCTAAAAATCACCATTTAAATTAAATAAATAAATAAAAAATATTTTAAAAATTTTCGGGAAGGGGAGCTACACCCATGGCCTCAAACACTACTCACATCCCTCATATCATAAGGACACACCCAAATTACTGATCCCCAACTCTTTCTAAACTTGTATTTAAATCCCCTCCTCTGCTATAAACTAACATCCTAGTCTATCTATCAAACCTGACCAACCATAATCTAATATATGTACATACATATATATATATATATATATATATATATATATATATTTATATATATATATATATATATGTACAACTGAAATCAAACCTATATATAACCCAACAAGCTACCGCCTGCCCTGTCAGTCTACTTGACTGATACCAAAATACTGATACTCACATCTCAGGTATTATCTCAACCTCAATTGAACAATAATTAACTCAAATACATCAAACTCAATGCATCCAACCCTATACTCTCAGTCTCAGGGAAAACAAAGAATGAAACCTATATCTACCATGAAATTCCCAAACTCAAAACGAAATCAAACCCAAGTCAAAACTAACCTCAATCTCAGAATTTGAGATTTGAACCAAAATCAAAACCCAAGTCATACATCCATGCTACCCACTGTTGTGTCAAGGTGTCTACAAGTGTCACAAACTTGTGTCCACAACGTGTCCAAAATAGTGTCTCGAACACAGTAGTGTTAGAGACTGTGAGTGCACAGTCTCGTGCTCAAGTGTCGATGGGGATTGGACACGTTGTGTCCATCCTCGAGTCTCGTGGTTGGGTCTGTAGGTAACTTTGGTCTAGGGATTCATGTCAGAGTGACTGAGCTGAGTCCAAATCATGTCATGTTTAAGATACGAAGCCGTATCAGAGGGAGTTTCTCAGTGTGTGCGTGACAGACCAAAATCCATGCGAGCTCGAGAACTCCCTCGATACTCAATCAAATCACATAAAATTTTGTGGGTTGCCTGACATTCATAGCCCCCACGTGTCCACCAAATTTGGAGTGGTTTTGTGTCGTATACAAAAAGATATGGGGCTCGAGCAGCAGGACACTGCACGACAGTATTGTGCTGTATCCCCGTGTCCAATAACTGTATCCAAAATAATGTAAAACCAACTCAGTCCTAAATAATATTAATACACATATTATTAGCTTCAAAAACATGTAATTAGTTTTGGAAATTATGAATATTTATTTCTAAGAGGCATTTCATCGAACACTAAGAATAGTTCTCCGATACTCCTCCGATACACATACCAAATGGATTCAAAATCGAGCCAAACTTGGCCTAGGGCTAAGGGGACCTTAAATAAATCTATGGAAAGAAATTATAAATTTAATGGATTTAGAGATCATTACCTATTGAGAGTTAGAATCTCAATGTAAAAGCCCTTGAAATGAACCCATACCAAATTCCTATGGTCAAAGCTTCCGAATCCTTGCTAGCTAGCTTCTAGAGGCTTTCTCTATACTAGGGAAGTGTATTGCAACTGATTGGGCTCAATTTGGAGTTTATTTGGAGAAATGGGGTGATTTTGGGGAAGAACACAATTTAGGGTTTGAGTTTTAATGAAAGAGGCAAGGAGGGAGGATAACATGATGTTATATAGGCAAGGGGGCTGCCTCTTGGCTGTCATGGGATTCACTAGGGTTAGGATTAGGTTCTAGTTGTTATTAAAGGCATTCTCAAGTTAAAATCAAGCCCCTTCTATTAAAGGCCCAAAGAAAATAGGGTTTCAAGCAAAATATCTAAACTTAGACTAATATCTAGATATTACTAATCTTGTCCTCTAGTTGGAAGCTATCAAATATCTAGGCTTATGGTTAACATCTAGATTAGGGAAATTCTAGGTTAAGGCCTAACATCTCACTTAGCACATTATCAATTAAATAAAATTCACAAATAATAATAATTCACAAATGACCAAAATACCCTTAGCCTAAAAAGTGGTAATTAGCTAATCTAATCACATGGTTAGGTCTCCATGGTCATGGTTAGTCTCTAGGCTATATATTTAAGGTTTTACTAGCAAGGGACACAATCACAATACATCTATTTAAATAATATTAAAATAATCTAAAATTCACCAATTAATTATTAAAATGATTTATCTTACAAAAGTTCAAAATTACCCACATTTTAGAAAAGTGGTGGTTACAATATTGTACCTTATGATTTACTAGAGTAAATAAGTGAATGTATATAATAAATATTTTATTATAAAAGGTATTGGTGATCATGTATATAGTTTCATGAAATATTTAGTTATCAGTATTTATGATTTATATTATTTTATAAATATTTTTATAAATTATTTTATTATATAAATACAAACATTTTGCTACCAAATCGTATCCTTATTTATGAAATATCATAGTACTTTCTTTCTAAATTTTTGTATGGATTATTAGGAATATTCCAGGTGTATATATATATATATATATATATATATATATATATATATATATATATATATATATATATATATATATATATATATATATATATATATATATTCTTTCTAAATTTTTGTATGGATTATTAGGAATATTCCAGGTGTGTGTATATATTTTTTTATATATAAATATAATTTATATATATATATATATATATATATATTAGGAATATATATATATATTTATACATAAATATATATATATATATATATATATATATATATATATATATATATATATATATATTTATGTATAAATATATATATATATATTCCTAATATATATATATATATATATATATATATATATTGTCAATAGAAAATAGGAATACATACTTGTAATCTGTACTATTATTAGTTTTATTTGAATTACTTAAGTAAACTATATATGCGTATGTATTATACATATAATTGTATATAATCTGTTATAAAAATAAAATAAAAATAAAACATTTCTAATGAACAGTTGTACTGTTCATTTTCTTAAGAAAATCAAAACTCGACCCAGGCCGCAGTTATAAACCGTAAAAAGCTTTGAATCTGAGCAATTTAAATCAGATTCGAATCAAATCTCCTCAACCCTAATCCAAAGCAGATTCTCAACCAATCTAACCTAAACCTACTCGTAAAATTGACCCCTACGTGGATTTGGTGGAAGAGGGATACAGGCGGTAGAATGTCGAGGACTTGAGAACAAAAACCATCAGAAGAACTCAAGAAGAAGGAAGTCTCTCAACCACCCTTGCCCTCCCTGATAGCCGGCGACTCCCCTCCCCCCCCCCCCCCGCACGAATGCCTCGCCTGCCGCAGCCGCCTACAGTCACTGACCGACGGACAGAAACTGCAGCAGTCACAGCAGTGATCGCAACAACATTAGGCAAAAAACCTCGACTTCACAGGTAAAATTCTCGACTATCCTGTCATAGAATCTCGAACCAATTTCTTTGTTAGATTCACAAAATAACCATCCTCGCATCCCATCCAATGGATGAGATCGAATCAAAGATAATTCGGGTGAAAATCGACCCCAAAGTCAATGGAAAGCTAGTCGTTAAACAGTTAGAAAACACATTCAACCTACCCACTTCGAAGCCTGATTTCTGTTCGGACATTAGTTTTTCAAGAAATTAAATTAAATTCAAACGTAGAGAAAGTATAGAGCTTCAAATATTTTTTACGAAAGTCGATTTTGACGACTGTATGCCGAGAAATTATACTACACCAAAAAGGTCCTTTTGGAACGCTAAAATTTGGTTCCAAATAATTTTAGGCACACCTATATTTCATGCCTATTTATGGGCTGCCAGATTTGTTGGAACGGAATAAAGGCGTTCCAGTAAACATTTATTGGAACGCTTTTATGGTGTTCTAATATTGGAACACCAATAAAGTGTTCCAAAAAAGAGTTCCAACAAAACCTTACAAATTACTTTTTCCCTACTTATTGGAACGGCTAAAAAGAGTTCCAATGTTGGAACAATAGAAAGGCATTCCTAAGAAAAGCATACCAGGATATTTTTTGCGCCAAATTTTGGAACACCTAGAAAGTGTTCCAGATTTCATATATATATATATATATATATATATATATATATATATATATATGACTGCCCACATCATTTGAAATGGCACACGTGTAGCTTGAAATAATATATAGCAAGCATAAGTACCATGACTTACAGAACCTGTAGCACTCCAACAAATTTTATAAAAAAGAATAACAATTGATAAAAGCAAAGGTATATAGAATAATAAATACATGCAGAATAGAAAAAAACAAAGGTATATAGAATAATAAAGTCAAAATGTCTTACATAAGTATTTCATGTTTAATACAACCTTAATAAATTAACTATCATGCTAAAAAAATTATACAAGAGTTGTGAAAATAATTTGAGCAACAATTTTCTCCTCGTTCTCTTATTCCTCATAGCTATTCAAATAGTTGGGAAAATAATTATACAGGATTCTATTCCTCATTCTCTTATTGCCTTCCTCTTAGTTGTCACGGTTGCTTCAAGCTTTGTGACATCTCTCATTGTTGGGATGGCCATTAAGTCTGCAAAGTCGAAAGATCACAAAAAAAAAACATTTAGTAGAGAAAAACAATTCAGAAAAGAGAGAGGAGTTATTGCTTTTATAAATGAAGTCAAATTAAAAATATTGCTTCACATAACACCCCGTTTTGATGAGAGTTGTAGGGTAATGATGGCGATGAACAACACCAAGCAAGTCTTAGGTCAAATTAAACAAGAAAACAAAATGGCGTATGTAAGAGGTTGTTACGTACCTTGAGGTCATTGTACTTCTTAGTTTCCTTTCAGGAATTTCAGCTGCTAAAGAAAGATATTCAAATTTTATAAAAGGAGAGAACTTTGAGTAGAGCGAGAGAAGAATAAATAGCCAACATTTCTTAAGGTAATATGGGTTTTCCTCTTCTTGGCTGCTTTTCTTTCTTTCTTCATATTTTCAGAAAGAATCTTAGGTTATGTAGACCTGCGAGGGGCTGACTTTAATTGCTTATCCTGAACAAGTGATATGATTAGTGGTTCAATAGAATGATAACATAATATAATTCACAAATTGGCAACTCAAAATGCAATAGTAGCAGCAATAGGGTCAATTATGACTCATATAAATTCTTACCAATTTGCAATAGATATTTCATTGATGTCAATCATGAAATAAACAAACTGTTAAAATGGCTTCATTAGACTATCGATTGTATGCCATTGTATTACTCATTTTGAAATAATATCAACTCTCAAAGGGGGAAAAAGATTGTACGTCATTGGATACGAAATAAGGTCTTTTTCATATAGATAAGATAAGTTACTCAAGGAAAATGGTAGAAGACTACTAGCAATGAAAAAACTGTGATCTTTACAATGCTCATGACTTAAATTCTAAAATGGCATTTTGAGCACGGTCCATGGCCAAGACGGACTGTAAAGCTCTATTACTAATCAAGAAGACAATATCATGATTAAAAAACCACTCACAAAAAGTTCAGTAAAACTAATAAATACCTAATGTTATATATAACAATTCTTCTAGTAGCCTTCTACATTCAATAAGTTGCTACTATTCCCACCTCTATACTAGTTGCTTCTGCTTTTTCCATCTGCAAGTACGTTTGCATGCAAACCAAACATCTGTTGTGCATACATTCTTGTAGCCTTACAAGAAACCAAAAAGCCCCTATTGCAACAATTTATAAAAAAAAGTTATAACAAAGAAGAAAAATATGCACAAGCTAATTTGTTTAGACCCAATCGGATCCAATGCATGCTCCAGATGATAGTTACTTAGTTGATCAGACTTGTGATCTTTTCTTAGCCTCAATTGCTAAACCATGTATGTCTGTATGGCATGTTTTCCGTCATGTCATAGTCTCAACCGTGCTATTGTCAGTTACTTCTTAGTTTCCTTTTAGTAAAAGAAATACCTGACAATGTTACATCTCTCATACCATTCTTACAAGGATTGTTGGCACAAATGCGTAAGCAGCAAAACTCATAACAAACAATTGAAACAATTGAAACGTAGGTTATTGTACAGGAAAGATGTCCTGAATTATGTGATTCCCTTTGTCTATTTCAAGCATGTCCAGTACCCACAAGGGATATACATTTTTACATAAGATGCACTTGGTCCCATTAACAGGCAGTCTCTATTGACTAATGAAACTAGAGAAGAAGCAAGAATACTTTCGGACAGTACTAGCAAGTAGATTGTCCAGTGTACATATACAGATACATATGTAATATGATCTTCTTTCATTGCATTCAATATTATTTCAATGAACGTGTATTATGGCATTATTATTTGGTTAGATGTATCAATAAACCATAAAAATATACGTGTAATATAATGACAGACCTTTCATAAGATTGATCATGAAATACAAGCTACTAGCGTTTACTTTGGCTTGCAGCAGTGGCCCCAGAACCAAAGATGTCAATACAGTCACGATGTCAAGTCCATTCTTTCCAGCATAATCCAGAGCAGCATCTTTGGCAGTGTCTTGGAAAGGCATTACCAATTCTGGAAGTACAAGGAGATGACAATCAGATGTAGTCCTAGAATAGTAGCATTACAAACATATTTTGGTATAGAATGCATTCTATGAAGCTCAGATTAGTTTGTTGCAGTTTTTAGACCTAATAGACGATGTGTTGTAATGCCATTCTATTTTATGCTCCATACAGGTTGAATATAAGAATACTGTATTTAAGGCAACTCCAAAATATTTGGGAGTGAATATAGAGGGGGCTTCGTTCTCCTAAACTAGATCAGTGGAGGTTCATAAGAAGTTTGAAAACATAAATGAGGATGTCCTTGCTGTACCAGGTATGGCTTACTATTTTTAAAGTTGTCACTTGCCTTATTTTTGCAAATTGACTTTCATCAGATTCTTTCAGTGCATTTCTACCTAAACTAGTGAGTTTTCTTTAGCCTAGAATGGATAATCTGGAAATGATCAATTGCAACTACTCCATTGCTACTAAAAGATACAGTTATATAAACTAGCAACGAGGTTGCCTTGCCAATTTCTACGTGATACATGTCTCACATTTTAATGGCAGATGTCCAAAGCAATGAGAGTTGGAATAAGTCCTTTAGAAAGCATGTTGTCAATATATTGAACTCAATCAATGCTCCACCTGCTATGGCTGAGGAACTTGGGAAAGAGAGGGCTATTCAACTTACTTCCACAACACACTCATCTAGTTCAATCCACATCTCTGCCGGGATGATCCGATTACATGGTGTAGTGATAGATAGTACAGAACACTGGACCCTGCAGAAGACTGGAGATGTGGGTTTCTTCTTATCTTATGGAATTGCTCGTAATGATGTACTTTGCAAATTAGCATGCTTCGAGTCAAATACAAACATGCAGAGGGAGCGATGTCAATGAGGCTTAGAGGGTTACATCTGTTTGGCATATCTATACTGATTCTTGCAATAAGCTTCAATGTGGGAATGTGCATCTACAACAAGTAGGTCTTAGTCAAATAGCTTATTGACTTGAATAGTTAGATTACGTTTGAAACTGAGAAACTAAGGAAAGATCCATGATGCTCATCTGCTGAATTATTTTGAAGAAAAACTTGTGTTATGTATTTGAAATACATCTAGTATAATCATCAACTGACTGAAGCACTCACAAAAAAAGGATTGTTGGACAGTTTATCTGGTAAATTCACAACTCGAAATATCTACTAGGATTAGCAGATGTGGAAAACTCTGCTAAAGAAGGAAAATTGGAAGTACCAAAAGCTTCATCTTTTCTTTGAGCCTTCAGCTGCTTCTTATTTTTTGCGCACCTCCAGAGGAAGCAAAAATGGAACTGGAAACTAAGGATTCTAGTTTGGGCTTGATTTTCGCATTACATAAACTAGAATTCCAGTTCTATATAAGCAGGATTATTGTCTACTCAAGTTTGATGATTATATATATAGTTGTAGTAAAAAAAATCTATATAAACTGAATCTCTATAATACAAACGAAAAAGAAAATAGTAGAAAGGGTGTTAACTTATCTATTGTTGGTCTAAATGTTTCAACAGTTATGTTACAATGTGGTATCGGAGGAATAATATTAAGATTTGAGATTATTAAAGGGATGATGATGCAAATGAACAGAAAGGTACGACCATCATTAAAGAGGATTAAGCTTTAAAGGTCCAGAACTAGTTAACTATAGGGAATAGTACATCAAGTCAATGTTTAAGAATATCACTTGGATAATGTTGCAATAAAGAAAATTATATTAAAAAAGGATTTTAATAAATGTGTCGATTACCTCAGTTGTCCTGCAATGCTCCTTGTCTGACCAACACTCCTCATTCATTAAATAGTGAAGTTCTTCCCTCAGGTATGCTATAGGTTCTTCTTCAGACTTACTACAAACCAAGATATGTAGGACCGTTGAGCACCTCTAGAGGGGAGGTGAATAGAGTGTGTGTGTGCAGCAAAAAATAATCACCAATTAAAAATTAAACTATGGCAGAGATATAAGAGACAGTAAATAAAGATAGAGAATTCAAACTCAGTGACACAGCGATATATACTGGTATCCCTCTGAGAGGACTAATCCAGTCTCGAGTACTCTTGCTCGATGTTAATCCACTATGGCACAAGCTTTAACTGAGAGCTTGCAGTCTCTTACAATACCGTGCTTGGTGACGAGCGCACGACCAGCTCCACAACACATACCGTGCTTGGTGACGAGCGCACGACCAGCTCCACAACAGGAAAAGTTGTTGAACTTGGAACGACCTCTTTACAACTCTTGAAACACCAAAAGATTCTAAATCAACTCTGATAGTACTGGCTTTTGGCTAAGAGATGCATAGGTATGATTTGAAAATCTTAGATCGTTTGAAAACACTTGAGTAGTAGAGAAGAGAGAATGAAGAATGAATGAATTGAAATGAAAAGTTCTTCTCTATTTATAGGTGTTTTTTCGAACCGAACTCGGGCAGAGTTCGGGCAGAGTTCGGATGCAAATATCTCGCAAAGAGACGTTGCTCGCTGATTTGGAGGCAACAGAAGTTTGAATCATTTTTGATCGAACTCGGTCAGAGTTCGGACCGAACTCGGTCAGAGTTCGGACCGAACTCGGGCCGAACTCGGTTACGAGTTCTGTCAGGAGATATTTGAAAATTATTTGTAAAAACAGTTTTCAAAATATGTTTTTGGTTATTTGTAAATAAAATACGAATGGTAAATAGGTAGGCATTTGGAATGTGGACAGTTTTAACCCTAAGCCAGTATTACCAAAACTAATTTTACAAAATAAATCCTAGACTCAATAAAATATAAAATACAGAATAAAATAAAAAATGAGTCTTCTGAAGATTTGATGATGTTGACGCTTTGTTTGATGCAGTACATCGTCCGTTGAATTTGATTTCATGTATCCTGAAATGATTAGCAGCATTTTCTATATTTTGTGTATTGACTTAAGTGTATGTTGATTATCGAAATCGGGTGTGACCATGGAATGGGCCAAAAATCTCCCCCATTTTGATAATTGACAAACTTGAGTCTATACCAAAATATATTTATATGAAATAAAACAAAATACAAAGTACCTAGAAAAATGAGATGTTTTGATTTAGTTTTTGGATTTGTATATGCTTTGCTTTTTGGTATTGTACTCTTTTTCTCCTCCTTTGTCAAGTAGTAAAATGACTTGGCTCCCCCGTAATACAAGACAAACACAAGACAAAGTGAAGCAAAAAGACATAATCACAGCATAAGACATATGGAAACAACTAATATAGAAAGAAACAGCTCATAATAAACTGAAACAGTCATAAAAATTTCCACTAATAATCCAAAAGTACAACTGAAAATGTCTAACTAATCAGTTTAGACATGAAATAAATAATAAAAAAACTACATCAACTGATTATCATCTAACAAATGTCTACTAGCCCATAGTTGAATCTACGTCACTTCGTGGGGTTGTCCGCACCAGGAGCCTCATGAGGAAAGTAGGCTGTAGTCGGGTCGAAATACTGAAAGGAAGCCTCATCAGTAAATCGAGGACCCGAAAAGGTAGGGTGAGGTAAGATGGTGACTGGATGGACAGGATCATGAGCCAGGCTGTAGTGGAGGTCAGCAATGCCATTCCTCAGCACCTGGGCCTGAGAAATGCGCCGGAACTCCGAATCCAGATGACGTTGCGTATAGACAGCAACAAAGTCGTCAAAGCGCTGATAGAACGTCTGATCAAATCCTGGGACAGGGGCCGGAGCAGGAGGAGCATCAGCAGGAGGAGCATCAGCAGGAGGGACCTCAGCATCAGCAGCTGGAGCAGGATGAGCTCCAGGAGGCAGAGGTAGAGCAGGAAATCGACGAGATCTAATCAGCTCGACAGGAGTTGAGGAGATGGCACACGTCTCAAGATCAATCTCGAAACGTCGAAAGATAGAAGCTAAGTGCATTGGATATACTAGATTCCTACCTGCATTTCTGCAGTTAAGCTTCCAGGACATCACAGTTTTGGGAATAGAGAATGGGATGCCAAAGTGAATATGATACAAAGCAGATAGTTCCATAAAGGTTACTTCATCAGTAGAACCTTTTTTTGGAAGAAGGACGGAGAAAACCATACGATGAAGTTCATAGAAGGTTTGGTTCAAATTTTTGGCAAAAATTCTACGGGGAACAGGGTTAGGATGACAGATTAGTTCCCTGAAGGAAGCAAGAGTGACATCAGCAGAGAATTGAATATGATAGATGTCAACCAAGGCATCACCAAGATCAGGAATATGGAAGAATTTGCTGATGTCGGTGGTGCTAAATTCCAATTCTTGCCCAGCAACGCAAGAATAGAAATTTCCGTTTGGTTTTACTTGCAGGTTGCAGTAAAACATACGGACGACGTTGTCATAAATATTTTCTTGTACCTTAAAGAAATCTCGGTACCCAAGTTGGTCAAAAGTTGGAGCGTACTCAAAGAAAGTAGTAAAATTTACAAAAGCTCCAGTACAAATACGACGACCAGAAAAAGAGTCGAACCAGAGATCCGAAAAATCTTTGTCCGGGAACAAAGTAGAGTCATATTCATCGGGATCTCTAGGTCGTGCTGGATTGAATAGACTAGCAGGGGTGTATTCAGAAGAAGAGGAGGCACCTTGGGAAGTGGTTCCTCTATGACGCTTGGGGGCCATGAGAAAATAGAGAGAAAGTACCTTTTGAAGAAAAAGGAAGGAGAAACAAGATGATCGCCCACTAGATCTCTTCGGAACCTTGCTAGGATGAAGGAGGAGAAGCTTCTAGGAAGAGAGGAGTGATTTCCACGAGTTGTTGTGTGGAGAAAGTGGAAGAAAAGATGGGTTTTATAAGCAATAAGGCCGGCTGTTTGGTTCTGGAATTAATACAGCGCCGACCGAACTCGGTCCGAATTCGGTCCAAACTCGGTCAGAGTTCGGGTCGAGTTCGGCCACTTGCATTCCCGAGATAGTCAATGCATTATGGTAGGTTTAAAAGTAGAATTTAATAACTTTGACTGTAATATTAAATAACGACTGTTATTTTGGGTTAACTGTAGGGGTTGTCCCAGCTAACGGAGGTTCACCGGAGAACTCTTAAATACCGCTTCGCTTCGACCGTAGTCGTGGTGACAGACATACCCTTTTTATGTTTGTACCCAAAAATAATTTTTGTTAAATAAATAATAAAGTATCAAGTCATAAATTCAATTTTAATTATCATATACATTATGAGTCTGAGAATTCAAGAATGCCGAGCTCACGCCTCAAAATGTTAAAACGGTCTTCAGCCAATGGTTTAGTGAATATATCTGCTAGTTGATGATCAGTGTTAATAAATTCTAGGCAGATATCCCCGTATTGTTGATGATCACGAAGGATATGATGTCTAATTTCTATGTGCTTTGTGCGTGAATGACAAATAGGGTTCTTAGTCAGATTTATAGCACTAGTGTTGTCATAATAAATAGGAACATTAGTGTAGTGCAGATTGTAGTCCTCTAAGGTTTGCTTTACCCATAAAATCTGAGCACAACAACGTCCTGCGACGATATACTCAGCCTCAGTTGTTGATAATGCTACTGAATTTTGTTTCTTGCTAAACCAAGAGACTAAGGCCTTTTCTAAGAAATGACATGTGCCACTGGTACTTTTACGGTCCACTTTGCATCCAGCAAAATCCGCATCCGAGTAACTTATAAGGTCAAAGGATTTGGTTTTGGGATACCATAAGCCAACTGTAGAAGTTCCTTTAAGGTATCGAAAGATACGCTTAATGGCACTAAGATGTGATTCCTTAGGGTTTGCCAGATAACGTGCACAAATGCAAACGCTAAACATAATATCAGGACGACTAGCAGTTAAGTATAATAAACTATCAATCATACCTCGATACTTACGCTGATCGACAGGTTTGCCACTTTCATCAGCATCAAGCTTTGTAGATGTAGCCATAGGCGTCCCGATTGGCTTTACATTCTCGAAGTCGTACTTTTTCAGTATGTCCTTCGTGTATTTAGCTTGGTTGATGAATGTTCCGTTCGAGTGCTGTTTGATTTGAAGTCCTAGGAAGAAGTTTAGCTCTCCCATCATACTCATCTCAAATTCACTCTGCGTACACTTGGCAAAATCTTGACAGAGTTTTTCATTAGTAGAACCAAATATAATATCATCTACATAAATTTGCACTAGAAGAATATCATCATTCATGGATTTAATAAATAAAGTAGTATCAATCATTCCTTTAGAAAATCCATTATCAAGTAAGAAGGCGCTTAGGCGTTCATACCAAGCACGAGGTGCTTGTTTGAGTCCATAAAGTGCTTTCTTAAGCTTGAAGACGTGATCAGGTTTTTGAAAATCTTCAAAACCAGGGGATTGTTTCACAAAAACCTCTTCTTTCAAAAATCTATTTAAAATTGTGCTTTTCACGTCCATTTGAAAAAGTTTAAAATCATTAAAATATGCAAATGCACAAAACATGCAGATGGCTTCTAGTCTAGCAACAGGAGCATAGGTCTCATCATAATCAATTCCTTCTTCTTGATTATAACCTTGTGTCACTAGACGTACTTTGTTGCGTAGAACTTGTCCATCTTCACTGAGTTTATTTCGGAACACCCATTTGGTACCAATTATAGATTGACCAATTGGTTTAGGAACAAGTTCCCAAACTTGGTTTCTCTCAAATTGATTAAGTTCCTCTTGCATGGCAGAAATCCAAAACTCATCAGTAAAAGCATCATCTACATTCTTAGGTTCTATTTTTAAAATAAATGCTACATTTGCTGCTAATTCAGAATCTTTAAGAGATGAGCATGTACTTACACCTTTGGATACATCACCTATAATGAGAGTTTCTGGATGATCTGGCTTGAATCTCAATGATTCAAATCTTTGGGCTATATTTTTCACAAGGCTCTTCTCAGTTCCTGCATCTTCGAAACTTTTATCAGTTCTTGCCTCTTGGGTCAGATCTTTCTCAGAACTCTTCTTAGTCTTTGTATGTGTATCTTCATCATCACTGTCGCTAGATCTGTGACTATTTAACTCATCAAAGGTAACATTAATAGTCTCTTCAACAATCATAGATCTTTTATTGAAAATTCTATATCCCTTACTCTTAGCAGCATATTCGAGAAATATCCCGTCATCTGCTTTGGAGTCGAACTTTCCCAAGTTATCCTTGGTGTTCAGGATAAAACAGCGACAACCAAAAACTTTGAAATAAGAAATGTTTGGAATTCTTCTAAACCAAAGCTCATATGGTGTTTTCTTCGAGATTGGTCAAATTAACACCCTATTTAAAATATGACAGGCTGTACTAACAGCTTCTGCCCAAAAATATTTAGGAAGATTATACTGATTCAGCATGACTCTAGCCATTTTGCTTAGAGTACGATTCTTCCGCTCCACAACACCATTCTGTTGGGGAGTTCTAGGACAAAAAAATTCGTGGTAATATCCACTATCATCACAAAACTTTTTGAAATCAGAATTTTTGAATTCTCCACCATGATCACTTCGGATACGAGTAATCATGAAGCCTTTTTTGTTTTGTACCTTTTTACAAAATATCTGAAATTCAAAAATTGTATCACTTTTGTTTGATAAGAAATAAACCCAAGTAAATCGAGAGAAATCATCAACAATAACAAAAGCGTAGAGCTTACCGCCAAGACTAGCGACTCTACTGGGACCAAATAAATCCATATGAATTAACTGCAAAGGTCTCGAAGTACTTACAGCATTGATGGATTTAAAAGTAGACCTATGTGCTTTGTTCTTTTCGCAGTCAGCACATACCATATCTCTCTTGAATGGAATTCAAGGGAGTCCTCTTACCAACTTCTTTGTATTTAGACGTGAGATAGTATCCATGTTTGCATGTCCTAGTCTCATGTGCCATAGCCAGCTTTCTTCTTGATTGGCTACTAGGCACCTTCCTGCATTATTAGTATTCTCCAAAAAGAAAACATAAATATTGTCTTCTCTAATCCCTTTATGTACGGGATCACCAGATGACATATCATATATGGTACATTTATCTTTCATAAAATTGATACCATAACCATTATATGCCAAATGACTTATGCTCAATCGGTTATGTTTCAATTCAGTTACTAGACAAACATTCTTTATTATTGGATAAGAAGAAATACCTATAGTACCATTACCTATTATATCACCTCTCAAGTTATTTCTGAAGGAGACGTATCCTTCTTTCTTCATCGATAGCGTAGCGAATAAAGATGCATCACCAGTCATGTGTCGCGAACATCCACTATCGAGGATCCATTTTCTTCTAGCATGAGAGGGTTGAGGGTCCACCTACAAGACAAGTAGATGAATCCTTTGGTACCCATTTTCTGAAGGGTCCACTCAGATTAGCTTTAGGTCTCCAGACTAAAGTATGGTTGTCAACAAGCTTTCTTGCAAGACAATATTGTGATATGTGTCCGTGCGTACCACAATATGTGTAAGTCAGTTTAGTGGTTGAAACTGTGTTTGCAAGCTTGTTTTGTTTGGAGAAGCTATAAGTGAAAGCATGATGATGTTCGTGTTTCTTCTGTGCTTTCTTGTGTTTAGTCCTTTTAGGTGTATGCTTAGCATTAGGACTAATCTTAGGCTGTGTCACAGGTATTGCCTGTTTGTCTAACTTGATTTCTAACTTTTTAGAAATTATAATAGACTCTTCGTATCTAGCAGTCATATCTAGGAGTCTTTGTTCAGTTACTAAGTGCATCTTCTTCTCTATGTCATAAAGCTTTTGTACTTTGACATAGTCCCTTTCTTTCTTTTCAATATTGAGGATAGCCTCATGATAGTCTACCTTGAGTTTGGCTATCTCTTCCGTATTATCGGTAGTAGATGTCTCTTTAATATCTTCAATCAGATTGGACAGTCTAGCTATCTCTGTTGTGTGTGCCTTAATCTCTTTTCGAGATTGCTTATACTTTTCAAGCACAGTTTTGTGATCTTCAAGTAGTTCGCTAAAGGCATTCTCTAATTCATCGAAATTGAAATCATCAAACAAAGGGTTAGATGATACCTTATCAAATACCATGAGACAAACATTTACATTGCCGCAGGGTCTGTCTTCTTCTTCTGTATCACTGGCATCGCTTTCGTGCCAGATGCTTGTGTTGGCATACTTTCGACCAGATGTTGCTTTTTTGCTTGATCTTGATCTATCGTATGGACTACTTTTCTTGGTGGTTGGACAGTCCTTCTTCATATGCCCTGACTTCTTGCATCCCAAGCATATAGTTTCATCTTCGTTGCTTTCTTGGACATCTTTCTTCTTTCTGCTTGTGAACTTTAGATATTTCTTGAAGTTCTTCACAAGTAGGGCTCGTTCATCACCACTTGACGATTCTTCATCGGAATCGTTGTATGTTGATTTTCTTGCTTGAGCTTTGAAGGCAATAGATTTCTCCTTTGGTATTGTTTCTTCAAAATCTTGCAAGTCGAGTTCATGGGTCATGAGTTTGCCCATCACCGTTTCCAGAGTCATAGTGGTGAGATCGTTTTCTTCAATAATTATTGTGGCTTTTGGATTCCAGTTCTTTGTTAGAGCCCGCAGCACTTTTCTGATCTTCTCGTGATTGCTGTAATCCTTACCAAGAGATTGTAAAGGATTAGTTATATCAAGAAAACGAGTAAACATCTGTGTAATTGACTCACCGGGTTTCATCTTAAAAGATTCATACTCCTGTGTCAGTCTACTAATTTTGGATTCCTTCACTTGGGAAGTCCCTTCATGGGTTACCTCAAGGAGTTTCTAAATTTCGTGAGACGTCTTACAGGTTGAAACTCTGTTGAACTCGGTTTTGTCAATTGCACAGAATAGTGCATTGATGGCATGAGCATCTAGGCTAGCTTTAGCCTTTTCAGCTTCAGTGTACTTATCATGGGTCTTTTCCACCAGCTGGCCTTCAACCACTGTTGGTGCTGGTTTCTTATAACCATCAATGACTATTGACCAGAGATCAAAGTCGAGAGACTTTAGAAAGAAAGTCATTCGTATTTTCCAGTAGGTATAATTTGTTCCATCAAATAGGGGAGGTCTATTTGTGGATTGCCCTTCACCGTTGAATATAGATTTCACGGCTGCCATATATATATACTCTCTAAGGTATGTTATATAAGAATATAACCCGCTCTGATACCAATTGTAGGACCGTTGAGTACCTCTAGAGGGGAGTGAATAGAGTGTGTGTGTGCAGCAAAAAATAATCACCAATTAAAATTTAAACTATGGCAGAGATATAAGAGACAGTAAATAAAGATAGAGAATTCAAACTCAGTGACACAGCGATATATACTGGTATCCCTCTGAGAGGACTAATCCAGTCTCGAGTACTCTTGCTCGATGTTAATCCACTATGGCACAAGCTTTAACTGAGAGCTTGCAGTCTCTTACAAAACTGTGCTTGGTGACGAGCGCACGACCAGCTCCACAACACACACCGTGCTTGGTGACGAGCGCACGACCAGCTCCACAACAGGAAAAGTTGTTGAACTTGGAACGACCTCTTTACAACTTTTGAAACACCAAAAGATTCTAAATCAACTTTGATAGTACTGGCTTTTGGCTAAGAGATGTATAGGTATGATTTGAAAATCTTAGATCGTTTGAAAGCACTTGAGTAGTAGAGAAAAGAGAATGAAGAATGAATGAATTGAAATGAAAAGTTCTTCTCTATTTATAGGTGTTTTCTCGAACCGAACTCGGGCAGAGTTCGGGCAGAGTTTGGATGCAAATATCTCGCAAAGAGACGTTGCTCGCTGATTTGGAGGCAACAGAAGTTTGAATCATTTTTGACCGAACTAGGTCAGAGTTCGGACCGAACTCGGGCCGAACTCGGTTACGAGTTCTGTCAGGAGATATTTGAAAATCATTTGTAAAAACAGTTTTCAAAATATGTTTTTGGTTATTTGTAAATGAAATACGAATGGTAAATAGGTAGGCATTTGGAATGTGGACAGTTTTAACCCTAAGCCAGTATTACCAAAACTAATTTTACAAAATAAATCCAAGACTCAATAAAATATAAAATACAGAATAAAATGAGAAATGAGTCTTCTAAAGATTTGATGATGTTGACATTTTGTTTGATGCAGTACATCGTCCGTTGAATTTGATTTCATGTATCCTGAAATGATTAGCAGCATTTTCTATATTTTGTGTATTGACTTAAGTGTATGTTAATTATCGAAATCGGGTGTGACCATGGAATGGGCCAACAAGATATTATTGAAATTTACATCTGCAAACTTTCGAGTAAAAGCGTTCTGTTAGCCCAATGATTATTTCATATATTTTTGAATATGGCTAATCAGTCTAATCAGTTAAGTTTAACATATTGATGTCACTAATAAACATGTAAGCACTATCATGTTGTTACTTAAACTTAGCATTGTCCTACTATTCATTATATATTATCATATTTCTATGTTGCTTTGTTCGTCTAACATGTATTTGCAAAACAAGCAGTAAGCATGATCGAACATGATCTAAACAGGACTTATGCAATGAACATTAATGATGGGCCAAAGACGGCGTTATACAAAAAGATTTTTCCAAACCGCCCAATGACCTATCAGGTGCCTCGCATCAGGGGTTCCTCTGCCCGGTCAGTGTATGGGGGTTATACAAGAAGATTTCTTTAACAGTCATTCTATTTAATAACAAGCACCAAACCCAACTTGAAAAACATGTGGAACTATATTCTAATCTATAACTTCATAACTTTGGATGCATATATATATATATATATATATATATATATATATATATATATATATATATATATATATATATATATATAAGCATTTTCATAGTTTAACAAATAGGTTCCTTGCACATGAAAAAAATAGACTCCTACAGAGAAAAGATAAAACTTAAGAAAACTAATGTCTTAGCTTCAAGTGAAACAAGCAAATTCGAGCTGGAGTTGGTTGCATAACTATGACATATCAAAGAGGGATATATCATAATAGTCATGTCCATTAACTCTTGTGATGATCATACAATACTCCTAAGTCTTAAATATATTATCCATACTATTCTTGCCACTACCATCAACATTCATATTTAATTATGCAAATGTGCTAACAAGTTCATCAAGAATGTTTGCACAGTATAGTCGGACAATAACAAAGATAAATCAAGAGACTTGATAATGTCAATTTATATGCATCTTGAGCATCTAATACAAGCCAAGTATCATATTACTTCTAGAGCCCTGTCAATTTAGCAGAGGAATACTATAATTTAAAAAAACCAGAGTACTTCATATTTTAAGGTTAAACTCATTAAATCCTAATCTAACCTTCCAAATTCTTAAACAAATGCATTCACGAACATTTCTTTTCCACAATTTTTTCCTTCTTCCTCAGTCATTCACTACCTCGACCATCTCTCTTTTTCCCCAGTAACCTTGGAAATTCAAACCCAAAAACCCATAACCAGAGAAAAAAGGTTTAGGGTTAGAATTTTGTTTAGTCCTATTGCTTTTAAATTTATGTTAGTTTTTACTTCTGAAACAAAATTAGTTTAAAAATTGATACAAGGATAAAGAAGTCAAAAATAATGCACATGATCATGAAATTGGAAAGATAATTAAAGACTAAAAAACTCTAGATAGTGGAAAATAGTTGAGACATTTTGACCTATAAAAATTGTGGTGTTGATGTCGCAAGAATTCGCCATCATCATCATCGGCTGCGGCGGAGCGGAGGTGGTGTTGGCGGTTGATGACGACGTTGCCGACGGCTTCTTCTGCTTCTTTTTCTCGTAGGCTATCCCTATCACGACCCGCTCCCGAATAATCGGATACGAGTCGGACACGCCCAGCCTTTGTTGTTAGACACAACAAAGTAAGCTGTACCATTCTACGGAAACTAACCAGATAATATGAACATGAATGAAATCACAGCATCTATATAAATGTGTCCCAACCAGAGTAAAGTACAATATCTGAAATTATTACATTCAAACTAATAAAAGAGTCTGGTAGTCTCAATACATGGAAAGATAATAGGAAATACTAAAGAAGCACTAGGCTTCTGCAGCCTCTAGGTCACAAGCAGCTCCAGCTGGCTCAGCAGGGAAAGCAATATCCTGACCATAATAGGTGTCACACAAGGCCTCCATCTCACCTGCAACATATCCTATTCAGGAGCGGAGCAAAGTACAGTTCTAGGTAATGAACAATAACATCATGATATGGAAAGTAAATGCTGAAAGAACAAGAAGAACAAGATATGTAAAGAAAAAGAAAGAACATAAACTACTGCTGTAAAGATACATGAATGATCACGACTATATAATGATGCAGGAAAGATCACGACTATAGCTAAAATCAAGATCAGGATCATAGGAAACTAACGTAAGAACAAAATCCTGAGCATGTGTTATAAATTTGAAATACTTCTATGATATGTGACCGGCTTGGGTAAGACCATGAAAGAGCATGAAAAGATCCTGAAAGATCATATAAGGTACGGCTTCGGACCCGCGTGTACTGTGCGAGGCCTAAGCTAAAGATCATGAATAAGTATCCGGGTTTGGTCACATATCTAGAGTATTTCCCCACCCCAAGATACAAGTAAGATCATGAAAGAACAAGCCAGAAAAGATCCTGAACGTGTCGCAGTGTGTCAGCAATAAGAACAAGAAAATGCACTGATCAAAACCATAGAATGTACTTGCCTTGCTCCAGGAAAGTACGAGTAGGTAAAAGAGCTGGATGATTTCCTGTTAAGAATGATTACAAGTTGGTTAAGATCTAAACTATCAATTCTAAAATATTACTATCTATTCTATTTACTAATGAACTAAATGTCTAATAAATCCCACTGAAATTGCAGAAAGTGTAAGCCCCCTGAATTTCAGGGTTTATTTTAAATTTTTTGAATAAAATATTTTCTCACAGTATCGGTATTTATATACGGATACGTATTTTGTAGTGTGTTTCGTATTTTCTTGATTTTCGTAATGCTTTAAAAATGTTTCCTAACTTATAGATTTTCTTCTTGGCCGGCATATCGCCAGTATACCGGAGTATACCGACGGCATACCGTCCATACAGATTTTCCACATTTTAGATATTTTCGATTTCAGATATTTTCATGAATAGTGTTTTTGATATTTTCATGAATAGTGTTTTGGATATTTTGATGAATAGTATTTAGATATTTTCTTGAATAGTGTAGATGCACCCTATTACCCAATGGACATTTGGTTTTGTTTGAATGGTCATGATTGACTTAGATCTTCACATGGATCACAATCCGACGGCTAAGATTAATTCCCCCTTCTATATAAACCCTTTCACTTTCTTTCTCCTCTCTCTTTTCATTCTTTTCACTCTCTCTTCATTTCTTCTTCCTTTCTCTTCCCTTGGAGCTTTGCTAGGAGCTTGGCCTTGAGGTCTAGAGTGTGGTTTCGTACCCCTCTTGGTGGTGGACTAGAAGATTAGGCTTGGAGCTTAACCTAGGCAAGTGTATCTTGCTCAAAAGTGGCATGACCATACTTTATTTTTGTTTTCCATGGAAACTAGAGTTTTATTGGCCTATAATTTTCTTCTTTAAATTTTTAACATGTTTAGTATATAGCACTCTTGGTTTTGATCGACAGTATTGCATAGATCTGAGTTTCTAGATATAATTTTTGAGTATTTTGAGGTTTTGATCTATCAAATATTTTGATTTGTGAAAACTAATACTTCCATGTTGTTGGAAATTCAATTCTATTCAATTTTGACTTTTGAAAGTCCGAATTTCGATTTAAAACAAAGTTTTTATAGCCGAAACAAGTTTTAGCAAAAATCTGGATTTTGTTGCTGTTTGGAAAAACGGTATACCACCGGTATGCCGCAGTATACCGCCGGTATGCCGTTTTTGGCACCAGAAACTTACTGTCTTTAGTCCGGTATACCGCCGGTATGCCGCAGTATACCGCCGGTATGCCGTTTTATGCGGTTTTAGGCTGTTTTGCATTTTTTTCATATATTTTAAGTGCTGTAAAAATTCTGGAAAAATTGTATTCAAATACTATGTTAATTTAGCTAATTTATTATAATTTTTTCAGCATTTAATAAGTACTTTTGGTATTTTATAAAAATAGAAAAACAGAGCTCATTTTCAGGATACCTATGTTTGCTGATTTTTAATAAATGTTTTTGAAGGTTTGCAAATTCCAGAAAAATTAGTGTAAATTTCTATAATTAATAAGGATCATTTTGGTACTTTATTTCATAAAAAATTAAGCTTTTTGTCTATCTCAAAAATTGTTGGAACACAAGGTTCATTTGATTTATTTATTGAATAATTACGATTTGCAACTTTTTGTGTTGTTTTGAGTTATTGTAGTATTGGACCTCACCCCAAACTAGTGTAAAGACCCTAGAAAGTTAGTTTGGATATAGTGTCACCCCATATTGGACTTGGAATTGACCGGAGTTAACCAGTTGACCAAAGTCAACTATAAGTCAACCTCTGACCCAATTTGTCTTAGTTTGTCCTAGTTGACCTAGACATTATAGTATGTCTTTTCACCATGATTAGCTATTGTATTATCTCATCTTTAGGACCGTGGCTTCACTCCGAGCCTTGATTCATATTGACAGCAGGATCCCATGCAAGTACATCTACAAACTCATTTACTGTCTTTTAATGCTAGAACATGTATTAACCGAGGTTGCAAGTTAAATCTTCACATGTTACATTAATTCAGTCCCTACCATGCTTAGGACAGTTATCATATCTTCACATGCTTCTTACGGGTTCCCCGTACAGGTTTACTATGCTTATATCTGCCCGAGTATTCACATGTTTTACTGCTCTCAGTACTTTCACCTGTTTTACTGCTATTAGTACCTACCGTGCTTTATACCGATCCCAGTATCTCTCATATGTTTTTACTGTTCTCGTATCTCTCACATAATAGAATATGGGTTATGGGGAAACTAGTAGCTGAGTACGTGATCCTGCCCCCATTATCGTACCGAGCAAATTTATTCTATATGATACTGCGCCGTAGGCCATTATCCCGCATTTCTGTACGGTTGTACACCTATGCTTGTGCACTTGTACATATGTACATTTTATTTACATTGTGCCTCAGTACATTGTTCTATTGACCGATCACGTACCTGCTACAGTTTTAAATATTACATATACATATGTCTTTATGACATATGTATCCTTGTCATGATAGATTATGAGATATACCATGTTTCCGGATATGTCATGTTCCCTGTGTTACTATGATATTGTGATCCCAGTTGTACCATGAGGCCATGTTTCTAGTATTTCCTATTTTATAGACTTATCACACCATGTTCTTGTTGTACATCTCTTTCATTATATGTTCAGTACTTTAGTTATAGAGATTGTACTTGCTCCCGTCCTGACAGGATAACGTTGTAGGTTTACTTTTGAGGAGGAAATGCTATGTGTTACATATTATGGTACTGCATTGAGGACATGGCCTTAGCTCCAGAAGAGACTCAGCGAAGAACCTTGCTTAGTTATCTTTCTTGTGTTTTGAGACTTAGACTTTATCTGTACTTATAATTGGAAACTGGACTTTGTCTCCAGTTAGATACTTTGGAAGTGTATTATTAAATATGTGTTTGTTTACCTTCGCTTATAGATGTTGTGTTGTGATGAACCTTAAATGTGATTTTAGAACTGTTAGCTGCTTAGATCCTTTATTGTTTATTCTAGAACAGCTTACTGCGCTTTAACCAAGCGTAGGCTGGACATGCCTCGGCCCGACCCAACAATTTGGGTATCGAGTCGTGACATATTTTTTTTGGCGGCCCTTGCAGGTCCAGACTTAAGTTGTTTGGTTACGTTATTGTACCAAACATGCCTGCAATTAGGATCTAGGACAACTTGATAATACTAGGAATAACATTTAGAACACCTAGAGGAATGCTAGGATTGCAACATAAGAGAACTCATCACAGCATAGGACCGTTAACTGTATTTAGTCTCTTGTTTATATTTCAGTGGGTCAATTTAGACCAAGTTTGTACCCTTGGGATGACCCCTGAGGATCTCACTCTAATCTTATCTAGAAATCTGTTTTCACTTATTTCTATTTGTTCTTCCTTAAATTTGTTGTTGAATGTAATTTCTGATTTTTGTTGTTAAGTTTGATCTTGCATCGTGATAAATTTTGTGGATTAAATTGTTATATATCCTGATATGCTAAATGTCTGCTTTAGTTATGAAGTTTAGAATTTATCGCAGCCATATTAGCTGGTATGACAAAAACATAGAGCATGATTTTGGATATACTATTCTATTCATAGAATTTATATTTTCTTGCAGCCATACCGGTTGGCGTGGCAAGAATTCTAGATAACATAATTATAGGGTGTATACCATAGTTATAACTCTATCGTTTATTGCATCTAAGCATACTGGTGTGGCGAAAATTCTGGCAACATGATTCTAGATAGATGTGTATGGTTATCAGAACATATCTTAAATTGATTCACTTCTTTTGACCTAATGAACAAGAATGATTCCTACTATTATTTCTTGTTTCGTCATTCTTTCTTTCCTTCTCATCGTATGATAATTTTCTCACCTTACCATTATTTTCTTCGTCCTGATTAACTATGTCCTGATTTCACCAATCATCTATCTTTTACATTTTCCTGTCAACTACACTGTTAAATCATTTAAATTCTTATATCTCTTCACCTTGAAAAAGTTAAGGAAGTGTCGTAAATCATCTAGATCAGAAGGCATATTTTGTTATCAAGTGATATCTTCGTAGGAATATGAGATTTTGGGAAAAAAAAGAAGAAAAAAAAAGGAGACTTTGTGGATAATTTTATTTAAGGTGGATAATATTTGAAAGTGTACGATGAAGAGAATATGAAAGCTGGTTTTATAATGGAGAATAAATTTTGTAAGGCCTAGTAATATTAGATTCGATTTGGAGGAGCGTGATTTGAACAAGTTCAAGGATTTCATAAACTTGATTTAGAGGTTTCGGATCAATCTATGACAATGTGGAAGAATTTAGAATTAAAGATAATTTTAACGATGATTAAGTGGATAGTTTTGAGTTATATGTTTTTGGAAATTAGCAATTAGGCCTATGGTAAACATGTTAATGTTCAAACTTTATGACAGAAGGGTACAGTTTTGGTAGTAGTCATATAAATGTTGAATTTCACATTGGACTTGTAAGATAAGGGTATGAATGGCAATTAATGATCAGATAAATTTGATAGTATCAGAGAGATGATTAACTTGACTTCCTTATGAAACTTGTCTTTAACTTTCCTATCATAAAGGAAATTTAAATTATTCCTTATCCTTGAATTGTTTCTTAAATTTCAATATCGTTAAGTTTTTGATCCCCTCTGATTATGACCGAATGAGCAGGAAGAAATTCTTGTTATCATTCCTCTCCGTCTTGATTAACTTTGTCATATCTACATCTACAACTAGGATTATAGGTTCTCTAGGACTCTCCAACATGATTGCTTTCATGTTATCATTTTGGAAATAATTATTTTTGTTCCATTTTTCCTATGACTTGACTAAACTCTTCTTCGTTAACCTCTTGGATAATTCTTCTCGTCATGCATCTCATTGTCTTCGTGCCATTCTTGGAGATATTCCAATAAATTTTCCTGTCTTGCTTGACCCTTTAACTTGTTTGGACACTGCTATGGATTGCTTGACCCTGTCTTAGGCTTTGTTACCTTCTATTTTCATAGGCGACCGAAATAGCCAAACCTTGTTAACTGATTCTGCAGTATAACTATAAATATATTGTGTGTTTGTGATAAATGCTTTTCCTAAGGATTGGTTAGATTAAGCTTATGGGACAAGTATGGGTGACTGACAGTAGTAGACTTGAAAACCATTAAGAACGAATGTATTGATAGTATGACTTGATGATAGGGTATCAAAGATGGAGAAATGAGATAGTATATTGTTGTGAGTGTGGATTAAGGATTAGAATCTTGTTCTTAGAATTTGAGGATTGTGCATTCGTAGGACTTTGATGACCAAGTGATTATTGGTTATCTATAAGCTGATTACATGCGATTAGAGGGTAGATCGATATGTGAAATGATATAGAAAGTTAGAATGAGATATAATATTGCATACGAGATCGGAAGATATCGGTTAAAAAGATAAGGAACAAGACAAAGACATATATACATTGGTAGTTAATAAATCGGGAGTTTGAAATCGAGAATTTATATTCAGAGGACTTGTTGAGTAAAAAGAAGAAGGCTCTACGCCAAGGATAAGAATTGAACGTATAATTTCAAAGAGAAGCTGTAGAAAAGGATTGACGACAAAAAATGCAAAGGGCTAGTGGATTGATAGAATAAGGATACTTAGGATGTGATAAGGAAATCAAGTATTTAAAATTGAGGTTGGAAATATAGTTGATGATCAAGCATTGTTTGCGTATGAACATACCCAGAGAATGACCTATAGTTTAGGATATACATAAAGGTTCCATGTTAGTATGGAAGATTCTAAATGATATATGACGTAGTTTATGATAGAAGGACCTTTGTTGAAACTAAACCAAAAAAAGGATTGTAAAGAGAAACGGAAGAGATGATTACAAGAGTAGCAGGTTGGGTATTGTAGCCGGAGCAGCTATATGTTATAATTTGACCTGTTAGATGATTTTTAATTTCGAGGACAAAATTTTTGTAAGGTGGGTAGGATGTAAGCCCCCTGAATTTCAGGGTTTATTTTAAATTTTTTGAATAAAATATTTTCTCACAGTATCGGTATTTATATACGGATACGTATTTTGTAGTGTGTTTCGTATTTTTTTGATTTTCGTAATGCTTTAAAAATGTTTCCTAACTTATAGATTTTTTTCTTGGCCGGCATATCGCCAGTATACCGGAGTATACCGACGGCATACCGTCCATACAGATTTTCTACATTTTAGATATTTTTGATTTCAGATATTTTTATGAATAGTATTTTTAATATTTTCGTGAATAGTGTTTTGGATATTTTGATGAATAGTATTTAGATATTTTCTTGAATAGTGTAGATGCACCCTATTACCCAATGGACATTTGGTTTTGTTTGAATGGTCATGATTGACTTAGATCTTCACATGGATCACGATCCGACGGCTAAGATTAATTCCCCCTTCTATATAAACCCTTTCACTTTCTCTCTCCTCTCTCTTTTCATTCTCTTCACTCTCTCTTCATTTCTTCTTCCTTTCTCTTCCCTTGGAGCTTTGCTAGGAGCTTGGCCTTGAGGTCTAGAGTGTGGTTTCGTACCCCTCTTGGTGGTGGACTAGAAGATTAGGCTTGGAGCTTAACCTAGGCAAGTGTATCTTGCTCAAAAGTGGCATGACCATACTTTATTTTTGTTTTCCATGGAAACTAGAGTTTTATTGGCCTATAATTTGCTTCTTTAAATTGTTAACATGTTTAGTATATAGCACTTTTGGTTTTGATCGACAGTATTGCGTAGATCTGAGTTTCTAGATATGATTTTCGATTATTTTGAGATTTTGATCTATCAAATATTTTGATTTGTGAAAACTAATACTTCCATGTTGTTGGAAATTCAATTCTATTCAATTTTGACTTTTGAAAGTCCGAATTTCGATTTAAAACGAAGTTTTTATGGCCGAAACAAGTTTTAGCAAAAATCTGGATTTTATTGCTGTTTGGAAAAACGGTATACCGCCGGTATGCCGCAGTATACCGCCGGTATGCCATTTTTGGCACCAGAAACTTACTGTCTTTAGTCCGGTATACCGCTGGTATGCCACAGTATACCGCCGGTATGCCGTTTTATGCTGTTTTAGGCTGTTTTGCATTTTTTTCATATATTTTAAGTGCTGTAAAAATTCTGGAAAAATTGTATTCAAATACTATGTTAATTTAGCTAATTTATTATAATTTTTTCAGCATTTAATAAGTACTTTTGGTATTTTATAAAAATAGGAAAACAGAGCTCATTTTCAGGATAGATTTTTAATAAATGTTTATGAAGGTTTACAAATTCCAGAAAAATTAGTGTAAATTTCTATAATTAATAAGGATCATTTTGGTACTTTATTTCATGAAAAATTAAGTTTTTTGTCTATCTCAAAAATTGTTGGAACACAAGGTTCATTTGATTTATTTATTGAATAATTACGATTTGCAACTTTTTGTGTTATTTTGAGTTATTGTAGTATTGGACCTCACCCCAAACTAGTGTAAAGACCCTAGAAAGTTAGTTTGGATATAGTGTCACCCTATATTGGACTTGGAATTGACCGGAGTTGACCAGTTGACCAAAGTCAACTATAAGTCAACCTCTGACCCAGTTTGTCTTAGTTTGTCCTAGTTGACCTAGACATTATAGTATGTCTTTTCACCATGATTAGCTATTGTATTATCTCATCTTTAGGACCGTGGCTTTACCCCGAGCCTTGATTCATATTGACAGTAGGATCCCAGGCAAGTACATCTACAAACTCATTTACTGTCTTTTAATGCTAGAACATGTATTAACCGAGGTTACAAGTTAAATCTTCACATGTTACATTAATTCAGTCCCTACCATGCTTAGGACAGTTATCATATCTTCACATGCTTCTTACGAGTTCCCCGTACAGGTTTACTATGCTTATATCTGCCCGAGTATTCACATGTTTTACTGCTCTCAGTACTTTCACCTGTTTTACTGCTATTAGTACCTACCGTGCTTTATACCGATCCCAGTATCTCTCACATGTTTTACTGTTCTCGTATCTCTCACATGATGGAATATGGGTTATGGGGAAACTAGTAGCTGAGTACGTGATCATGCCCCCATTATCGTACCGAGCAAAGTTCATTCTATATGATACTGCGCCGTAGGCCATTATCCCGCATTTCTGTACGGTTGTACACCTATGCTTGTGCACTTGTACATATGTACATTTTATTTACATTGTGCCTCAGTACATTGTACATCTATTGATCGATCACGTACCTGCTACAGTTTTAAACATTACATATACATATGTCTTTATGACATATGTATCCTTGTCATGATAGATTATGAGATATACCATGATTCCGGATATGTCATGTTCCCTGTGTTACTATGATATTGTGATCACAGTTGTACCATGAGGCCATGTTTCTAGTATTTCCTGTTTTATAGACTTATCACACCATGTTCTTGTTGTACATCTCTTTCATTATATGTTCAGTACTTTAGTTGTAGAGGTTGTACTTGCTCCCGTCCTGACAGGATAACGTTGTAGGTTTACTTTCTGAGGAGGAAATGCTATGTGTTACATATTATGTTACTGCATTGAGGACATGGCCTTAGCTCCAGAAGAGACTCAGCGGAGAACCTTGCTTAGTTATCTTTCTTGTGTTTAGAGACTTAGACTTTATCTGTACTTATAATTGGAAACTGGACTTTGTCTCCAGTTAGATACTTTGGAAGTGTATTATTAAATATGTGTTTGTTTACCTTCGCTTATAGATGCTGTGTTGTGATGAACCTTAAATGTGATTTTAGAACTGTTAGCTGCTTAGATCCTTTATTGTTTATTCTAGAACAGCTTACTGCGCTTTAACCAAGCGTAGGCTGGACATGGCTCGGCCCGGCCCAACAATTTGGGTATCGAGTCGTGACAGGAAGTATCTAGCAAGTTAACTAGTTAAGAAGAATAATTCCAGTTTTAATAATTAACTGTTTAATCAAAAGGGCTGTCTTTTATTGGAAAGACAGTTTTGGTTATGAGTTAATTACCAGAATTTAGTAAAAACTTTTTAAGATAAAGAGCTCAACTTCTGAAATCTAATTGTAAAGTTTTATACTGAAAGTAAACAAAAGAAGATTTATTTAAATTAAATTGTAAATATACTGCTATAGTCTAACCAAGGTACTGGCCCAAATTCTGGCCTAACAACCTAACTCAGTCCAAAATACTATAGTTCCAACTACCATAAGCCCATCACAGAACTAACTCAACTGGCCCAACACTAAATCCCTATGGCCAGCCCACACACACAAAACATATACAAAATATTACAGCCCAGTGGGCTGATCCATCCCACTCCATAATTACAATTAAAATTCAAATTTGAATAAAACAATTGAATCCAACAGCTAGCCCAACTCAAGTCCAACCCAAGGTCAGCCCATCAACAGTCCAACAGCACAGCAGGTACACACGGTCAGGTCATCTTCTTCGTATCTGACATGCACGTCGGATACAACAGCAGGTATGACACGGGTACAACAGTAGGTACAAGCATCAAGTTCAACAGCAGGTACACCAAGCAGTGGTCCACAATAATCCAACCGTCCAATTCGGATATGACACCAAGTCCAAATAGACACGAACACCAGAGTAGCTCGAACAGAAAAAAACAAGAGTTAATAAGAGTAAACAACTTCCATCACAGAAGAACAAGAAAATAAAATCATGCATGCAGTATCCGACACAAGAGTGTCAGGACATAAGATCTCAGTCTTCAGTAATGAACCCAAATTCTCAGATCTACAAGTTTATGAAGAACTTGTCTCGATTTCTCAGATCTGAGTTTTAAACCCATAGATCTAAATCGATTCTGCATGCATAATAACAGATCTCAAATGATCATAGAAGAAAATGCTCAGATCTACGGATCAGTCACAGATCTGTAAGGATCCAGACAAATCATTAGATCTAGTATAGATCTTCAAAATCAGAGATCAACTACCGAACCATAGCATACCCATAAATCCTCCACACATACATAACATTAACAGAATCGACAAGATCTAGTTATATCTTATGAAGAACATCATAGATCTAAATAAGCATGCAACGATCTACAAAGATTTTATCACAGATCTTAAGATCTCAGAAATCTTTTCGAGATCAACACAGAGTCAAAATGATCCTCAAAATTTAGTCAAGTTCATCACAGATCCGCGGATCTCAGAGATCTCCTCGAGATCTTATCATAGATCTTTGAAAAGAGGAAAGGCAACGGTCAGATCTAGAGATCTGACCTAGATCTACAGACAGAAGGCTAGGGTTTACCCTCAAAAAAAGTCGAAGCCTCGAAAGCTCGCCGAAGAAGAAGAGAAGAGTCAGATCTAGAAAGGAAGGCTCGGTCAAAGCAGCGCCTAGGCGTCGAGAGAGACTCGTCTAGACATGGCCGTCGTCTTCATCGATATCGCCATCATCATCGGGGTCGTTGGCTTCAACAGGGTCGAAGTCGCCTCGTCAGGACGGGGTCGCCGCTCTGCTCAAGTCGACACCACCACCAAGGTCGCCGTCGCCACCGCCATCATAGTCGCCGTCAAAAGTTGTCGACAGGACTGGGGAACCCAAGGGGTCGGCGGAGAACACTCGAGAATGGCGGGGGACTCGAGAACGTTGGGGTTCTCGAAGGGTCGGGAAAAGGAAAGAAATAAATGCTGCTCTCTCTCTCTCTCTCTCTCTCCAACAGTCGGTTTAAAACGAAAAATAAAATGGCATTTTGCAGATCAGCCCCTCCGCTCTCGGCAATTATGCAAAAACACCCTGCCCCTTTTCAGTATTTAACCCGCACCCTTATTAACAGAAAATTTTTCAAATAAACCCTCTTCCTTTTCATAATTTCATAATATATTTAAAAACAGTTTTTTTTAAAATAAGAAAAATGATATAAAAGTTGTTACAACAACTTCCAATTTGAAAAATTGTCCAAAAATAATTCATTCAATATATTTCCAAATTATAAATTAAAATTAATAACAAGTATATCTTTTATAGAAAATGAATTTATTTTATTTAAAAAAATGGGAAGTGGAGTTATAAATCTCCCCCCTTAAAAAAATTTCGTCCTCGAAATTCAAAGGACCAAAACCAAAACTCAGCAATTCACAAAAGATCCAAACACCAGTTATTTATTGATTTAAAATTCCACAAAAACAGTAATACAATCAATCAAACAAACAAAGTAGGATAGCGCTCCCGCATCTCGTCTTCGCGCTCCCATGTGGACTCTCCCGGAGAGTGGTGTATCCACATGACGCGAACGAGAGGAATAGTCTGGTTGTGCAGGCGCTTCTCCCTCCGATCGAGAATCTCTACTGGCTGCTCCTCATAAGTCAATCTCGGGCCCACTTCCAGCTCAGAATAGTCCACCACGTGGCTCGGGTGTGGAATGTAGCGTCGAACCTGAGATACATGAAAAACATCATGCACTCCCTCCAAGCTAGCTGGAAGTGCTAAACGATAAGCCACCTCGCCAATCTGTGCCATCACGTCGAAGGGTCCGATGAATCTTGGACTGAGCTTCCTGCCTCTGCCGAATCTAATGACGCCCCTAGTCGGTGAGATCTTCAGGAACACTCTGTCTCCTACTGCAAACTCAAGTGGCCGTCTGCTGCTGTCCGCCCAGTGCTTCTGCCGATCCTGTGCAACTCTGATACGCTCCCGGATCAGTCTGACTTTCTCAGCTGAGTCTACCACCATCTCTGGCCCAAGTAAAGCTCTCTCTCCAACGTCGTCCTAAGATAACGGCATGCGACATCTCCGTCAATACAGTGCCTCGAATGGAGTCATCTCAATGTTGGCCTGATAACTGTTGTTATAGGCAAACTCTACTAAATGCAAATGGTCCTCCCACGAACCGCCGAAGTCGAGTGCGCAAACCCGTAGCATGTCCTCTAAGGTCTGAATGGTCCTCTCAGACTGTCTGTCCGTCTGATCTTTAAGACATTGGAGTCCTACATCAAGAATCTGGGCCTCCTTGATCTTCTCTAGCAACCCCGACTGTATCTGCATGTGCATCATCTGACCTTCCACTCCTGGCAGAACAATCTCAATCCCCAGGCTCTCAAGATCCTCCAAGAGATGCCGGTCCATGGTAAGATACATAGCAACAGGATAACGACTGAGAGCGTCTGCAGCCACATTCGCCTTTCCAGGATGGTACTGCAGACTGATGTCAAAATCCTTCATGAGTTCCAGCCATCTGTGCTGCCTCATATTCAGCTCCTTCTGAGTAAAGACATACATCAGGCTTTTGTGGTCCGTGAAAATGTCCACTCTCTCCATATAGGTAATGCTTCCACAGTTTCAAGGCAAATATGACTGCTGCAAGCTCCAAGTCATATGTAGGATAATTCTTCTCATGGGGCCTCAACTGTCTAGAAGCATAAGCTATAACCTTCTTGTTCTGCTCCAACACACATCCCAAGCCTCTTTCTGAAGCATCATTGTAGATGACGAATCCTCCTGATCCTGATGGCAAAGCTAAAACTGGTGCCGTCGTGAGTCTTCTCTTCAATTCTTCAAATGCTGTCTGGCAGGCGTCGCTCCAAATGAACTCCTCGTCCTTCTGCGTAAGCTTCGTCATAGGCTCTGCTATCCTGGCGAAGTCCTTCACGAACTTTCTGTAGTATCCTGCTAGACCCAGGAAACTACGAATCTCTGCTACTGACTTGGGAGATGCCCATGCTTCTACTGCCTCAATCTTCTTGGGATCTTCAGAAATCCCCTCTCCAGTTACCACATGCCCTAGAAACTCCACTCTGTCCAAGAAAAACTCATATTTCGAGAGTTTCCCGTACAGCTTCTCTTTCTGCAGAATCTCTAACACAATCCGCAGGTGCTCTACATGCTCCTCCTCTGTCTTCGAATAGATCAGAATGTCGTCAATAAAGACTATGACAAACTTATCCAAATACTTGTGAAAAACTTTATTCATCAGATTCATAAACACAGCTGGGGCATTGGTGAGTCCAAACGGCATCACTAGAAACTCATACTGGCCGTATCGGGTGTTAAAAGCTGTCTTCGGAATATCCTGCTCCCGAACCTTCATCTGATGATATCCCGACCGGAGGTCAATCTTGGAAAAGACCTTCGCTCCACTAAGCTGGTCAAACAGCTCATCAATCCGCGGCAAAGGGTATCTATTCTTGATGGTGATGTTATTGAGTGTACGGTAATCGATGCACGTCCTCACCGTCCCATCCTTCTTGGGCACGAAAAGTACCGGTGCTCCCCATGGTGAAGCACTGGACCGAATAAAACCTTTGCTCTCCAGCTCATCAATCTGTGCCTTCAATTCTACAGCTTCCTTCGGGTTGATCTTGTAACAATGCTGTGACTTCGGCGCTGATCCGGACAATAGGTCGATGCTGAACTCCAAATCTCGATCTGGCGGCAATCCTGGCAGCTCCTCGGGAAAGACGTCGAGAAACTTCGCGATAAGTGGATGCGACAACTCCTGGTCTTCTGTAATAGCTCCGAAGTAGACTTCCTCTGGCCTCTCTGCAACTCGTGTGCTAATCTCGAACGGTAGAACTCATGGCGGGCTGATGATCACCTTCCCCTCATGGCAGTCTATTACGGCAAACTTCTCACTCATCCAGTCGATGCCGAGGACCACATCGAATCCAGGCAATGGCATCACTAGAAGTTGAGCTCGAATCTCTCTCCCAGCAATAGTGATAGGGCATTCCACCACCTCACTTACTGGCACTAACCCTCCTCCTGTCATAATCTGACAGTTCTGCCTAGTGGGCTTGGGTGTGAAGCCGTGTCTATGCAGAAACTCATATGAAACAAAGCTATGGCTGGCTCCAGAATCAAACAATGCAATGGCAGGGAAAGAATATAAAAGTATAGAACCTGTGATCACATCTGGCACTGCCTCATCCTCCTCAACTACAGCCATGACGTAAGCACGTCCCTGCTGTACTCCTCCCCTCTGCTGCTGCTGGTGCTGTGCAAACCTCTGCTGCTGGGGCGGTAGAGCTCCTCCTCTCTGGGGTGCAGCAGGCAATGCTCTGGGTGGTGCAGACGGTGGTCCTCCAGCTCCTCGGGGTCCTCCTGCTAGTCTAGCTGTAGCCTGAGCGCAGTCCCTCATCTGATGTGCATCTGATCCGTAAAAGAGGCAAAGTCCCAACCTCTTGCGGCACTCGTCGATATGATGACCGGGGCGATGGCAATAGGCACAAGGGGTCGCCAGCTGCTGCCTCTGATGCTGATGTGCTGGAGCTCTGGCCTGACGGTGATGCTGCTGCTGTGGCCTCGTCTGGGTCTGAGTCTGAACCCTCTTCGTTGGTGCCTGGAAACTGTTGCTGCCCACATCCCGATCCCTCTTCAGCTTCGGGTCCGCCTCCTTTTCCACAGCCTGAGCAATCTTCAGAATGCTCGCATACGTCGTCGCCTGACTAATCGCCACCGTATATCATAGCTCTCTGGTGAGACCCTTCTTGAATCTCCATGCTCTGTCCTCTGGCTCTCTAATCAGGTTCTCAGCGAACCGGCTAAGTCTGATAAACTCCGAAGTGTACTGCACAACCGTCATCGTCCCCTGCTGTAGCGCCTCGAACTACATCCTCAGCTTATTCCGCTCCACCTCTGGAAAGAATTTCTTCTTGAACAGTGTTTTGAAAACTGTCTAAGACACTCGGGGCTCCGTCAACTGGGGGTCCTCCCGGTACCAAGCTATGGCCAAGTCGAAGAGTCGCATGCTAGCCACTGACACCTTCTGGTCCTCCGAAATGTTCGCCATGGTCAAGGTCCTCTCTGTATTCTCCAGCCATTCATCTGCATAGATGATCCCCTCGTCGCCCCAGAAGTCTATCGGGCAAAGATTCTGGTACTCCTTGGATGTCCCTGGTCTCGGTCCTCGCGGTGCTGGAGGTGCCACTGCTACTGGTGCTGGTGCTGGTGCTGCCGGCTCTCTGGTCCTAAGCGCGTCGACGACAGTCGCTCTGAACTGCGCTGCCTGATGGTCTTGGCCTCCAGAAAGTGCTGAAACATCGCCATCACCTGGGTGCCGTCAAATGTCATCGTCGGAGGCAGCAACGGAAAAATAGGAGGTACTGACAGAAGCTGATCTGCCGGAACGTCGAGTGCGGGCTGCTCCGTGCTGCCTGTAACTCCAGAACTGCCTGTAACTCTAGGCTGATCTGCAGTCTTCCTCGTAGCGACCATCTGCATAAAAAGAAAACTTATTGAACGACAAACCCTAAAACCTACAATGTTTTTATAATAACAAAATACCTGATAATCCTGATAAACCTGATATACCCTTATTTCCTGATTTTCCTATGTTGTGATCAAGTTTCCCTAGTGTAAATCAAGTCCCCAATAGTACGCTAAGTCCTAGGTACCATTAGGATAGACCTGTATGGGCCACCACTAAAAACATGTCACGACCCGTTCCCGAATAACCGGATACGAGTCGGACACGCCCAGCCTTTGTTGTTAGACACAACAAAGTAAGCTGTACCATTCTAGGGAAACTAACCAGATAATATGAACATGAATGAAATCACAGCATCTATATAAATGTGTCCCAACCAGAGTAAAGTACAATATCTGAAATTATTACATTCAAACTAATGAAAGAGTCTGCTAGTCTCAATACATGGAAAGATAATAGGAAATACTAAAGAAGCACTAGGCTTCTGCAGCCTCGAAGTCACAAGCAGCTCCAGCTGGCTCAGCAGGGAAAGCAATATCCTGACCATAGTAGGTGTCACACAAGGCCTCCATCTCACCTGCAACATATCCTATTCAGAGCGGAGCAAAGTACAGTTCTAGGTATTGAACAATAACATCATGATATGGAAAGTAAATGCTGAAAGAACAAGAAGAACAAGATATGTAAAGAAAAGGAAAGAACATGAACTACTGCTGTAAAGATACATGAATGATCACGACTATATAAAGATGCAGGAAAGATCACGACTATAGCTAAAATCAAGATCAGGATCATAGGAAACTAATGTAAGAACAAAATCCTGAACATCTGATATAAATTTGAAATACTTCTATGATATGTGACCGGCTTGGGTAAGACCATGAAAGAGCATAAAAAGATCCTGAAAGATCATATAAGGTACGGCTTCGGACCCGCGTGCACTGTGCGAGGCCTAAGCTAAAGATCATGAATAAGTATCCGGATTTGGTCACATATCTAGAGTATTTCCCCACCCCAAGATACAAGTAAGATCATGAAAGAACAAGCCAGAAAAGATCATGAACGTGTCGCAGTGTGTCAGCAATAAGAACAAGAAAATGTACTGATCAAAACCATAGAATGTACTTGCCTTACTCCAGGAAAGTACGAGTAGGTAAAAGAGCTGGATGATCTCCTGTTAATAATGATTACAAGTTGGTTAAGATCTAAACTATCAATTCTAAAATATTACTATCTATTCTATTTACTAATGAACTAAATGTCTAATAAATCCCACTGAAATTGCAAGAAGTATCTAACAAGTTAACTAGTTAAGAAGAATAATTCCAGTTTTAATAATTAACTGTTTAATCAAAAGGGTTGTCTTTCATTAGAAAGACAGTTTTGGTTATGAGTTAATTACCAGAATTTAGTAAAAACTTTTTAAAATAAAGAGCTCACATCTGAAATCTAATTACAAAGTTTTATACTGAAAGTAAACAAAAGAAGATTTATTTAAATTAAATTGTAAATATACTGCTATAGTCTAACCAAGGTACTGGCCCAAATTCTGGCCTAACAACCCAACTCAGTCCAAAATACTATAGTTCCAACTACCATAAGCCCATCACAGAACTAACTCAACTGGCCCAACACTAAATCCCTATGGCCAGCCCACACACACAAAACATATACAAAATATTACAGCCCAGTGGGCTGATCCAGCCCACTCCATAATTACAATTAAAATTCAAATTTGAATAAAACAATTGAATCCAATAGCTAGCCCAACTCAAGTCCAACCCAAGGTCAGCCCATCAACAGTCCAACAGTACAGTAGGTACACACGGTCAGGTCATCTTCTTCGTATCCAACACGCACGTCGGATACAACATCAGGTACAACACGGGTATAACAGCAGGTACAAGCATCAAGTTCAATAGCAGGTACACCAAGCAGTGGTCCACAATAATCCAACCGTCTAATTCGAACACGACACCAAGTCCAAACCGATACGAACACCAGAGTAGCTCGAACAGAAAGAAACAAGAGTTACTAAGAGTAAACAACTTCCATCACAGAAGAACAAGAAAATAAAATCATGCATGCAGTGTCCGATACAAGAGTGTCAAGACACAAGATCTCAGTCTTCAGTAATGAACCCAAATTCTCAGATCTACAAGTTTATGAAGAACTTGTCTCGATTTCTCAGATCTGAGTTTTAAACCCATAGATCTAAATCGATTCAGCATGCATAATAACAGATCTCAAATGATCATAGAAGAAAATGCTCATATCTACGGATCTGTCACAGATCTGTAAGGATCCAGACAAATCATTAGATCTAGTATAGATCTTCAAAATCAGAGATCAACTACCGAACCATAGCATACCCATAAATCCTCCACACATACATAACATTAACAGAATCGACAAGATCTAGTTATATCTTATGAAGGATATCATAGATCTAAATAAGCATGCAACGATCTACAAAGATTTCATCACAGATCTTAAGATCTCAGAAATCTTTTCGAGATCAACACAGAGTCGGAATGATCCTCAATATTTAGTCAAGTTCATCACAGATCCGCGGATCTCAGAGATTTCATCATAGATCTTTGTAAGAGGAAAGGCAATGGTCAGATCTAGAGATCTGACCTAGATCTATAGACAGAAGGCTAGGGTTTACCCTCAAAAGAAGTCGAAGCCTCGAAAGCTCGCCGGAGAAGAAGAGAAGAGTCAGATCTAGAAAGGAAGGCTCGGTCGAAGCAGCGCCTAGGCGTCGAGAGAGACTCGCCTAGACATGGCTGTCGTCTTCATCGCCATCGCCATCATCATCGGGGTCGTCGGCTTCAACAGGGTCGAAGTCGCCTCGTCAGGACGGGGTCGCCGCTCTGCTCAAGTCGACACCACCACCAACGTCGCCGTTGCCACCGCCATCATAGTCGCCGTCAAAAGTCGCCGGCGGGACTGGAGAACCCAAGGGGCCGGCGGAGAACACTCGAGAACGACGGGGGACTCGAGAACGTTGAAGGGTCGGGAAAAGGAAAGAAATAAATGCCGCTCTCTCTCTCTCTCTCTCTCCAACAGTCGGTTTAAAATAAAAAATAAAATAGCATTTTGCAGATCAGCCCCTCCGCTCTCGGCAATTATGCAAAAACACCCTGCCCCTTTTCAGTATTTAACCCGCACCCTTATTAACAGAAATTTTTTTCAAATAAACCCTCTTCCTCTTCATAATTTCATAAAATATTTAAAAATAGTTTTTTTAAAATAAAGAAAAATGATATAAAATTTGTTACAACAACTTCCAATTTGAAAAATTGTCCAAAAATAATTTATTCAATATATTTCCAAATTATAAATTAAAATTAATAACAAGTATATCTTTTATAGAAAATAAATTTATTTTATTTAAGAAAACTGGGAAGTGGAGTTACAATCCCGCGGGCCTTGGCCTGGGAGTCCCTGACCTCCCTTAAGTAGAGCCTGACGGTGCGCGTGCCGAAGGGGTTGGCCTCCGGCTGGCCGTCGTTCTCCTCTAAGGCGGCGCTGACGCGGCCGACGAGGATGTCGAGGCTGCTCCAGGCCTGGCAGAGCGGGCAGGGGCAGGGGGAGGGAGGGTTTGGGTGGCCGAAGAAGGGGCAGCCGTCGGAGTGGACCTTGGTCTTGCCGAACTGGTCGAGGTAGGAGGAACTCGAGCACGTAGGCGTCACTGCAACGGAGAGGGTGAGGGGGGGCGGTGGTAGCGGAGGTACTGGCCGAAGGTGTTCCAGTCGCTGTGGTTCTGGGACTCAGTAACGGTTGGGCCGACCCCCATCGGAGCCGCCGACAGCGCAGCCGCCGACAGCCGCAGTCCAAGCCCGGTGCTAGCATATCGAACCTAATCTAAATTAGCTCTCAATTGATTAGATTTGTGGAAAGTAGAAAGAAAATAAGATAGGAGAGAGAGATTAGGATGGGGGTTTTGTGGGGTGGGTGGGGTGGGATGCGTGCCAGATGAAGAAGAATAGTGTGGACGTTTAGCATTATTGTTTCATAAAAGTCATTCGATCACATGAACTAAATTTTTATTATTGGAAATGGTTTTGGAACGGTTTATATGTGTTCTAGATTACATAAATTTTATTAAAAATAAAAAAATTAATATTTAGAACGGTTTTTTATTTTGGTATACTTTTTTTCCGTTCCAAAATCTAGACACACTTAATAGGCGTTCCAGATTGAAATATGACTAGTGTTCCTAATTAGCTATTTTGGTGTAGTGTTGGTTTCCTAAATTAACAAAAAACTGTTTTGAAAACTGTAGAAATTTTAAGAAAATTCTCGATACGGCGTGCGCCTCGACAAATCGGGCGATTGGTCACAACCCATGAGTATCGAAAGACGCGTATGGATGTTGTCGACACGTAGAATTCGACAAAACTCGATTTCGTTGTGCATGTGCGACGAAATAGAGGCATGTCATTCGAGACACCCCGTATCGTCCCTTTTGCAAACTAGCCTATAACTTTATGCACGTTCTTCATCTCGAGACGAAACTTACACCAACAAGACCGTATCATTTTTCTGGTCCTGTACGCCATGTTTGGTCTGATTCTGAGAAGGTCGACCGGAATGCCCTTTTGGTAGGCCTACGACCCGATCAAATGGGCAAATTTGTGCACAATCTATCGAAATACAATTTTGGACATACGGTTGGGTTCGTATCGTCAAAACGGACCCGTAGACATATAGTTTGATGACTTTAAAGATCGTAGGTACTGGCACGCTTTTCGTTGCAAAGCGGGTCCAATGACAGAAATCATTTTGACCCAAAATTATGATTTTACCCCTATGTCCAGAATTGGACTTTTGGGTAGGCGTTTTTAGATATTTTTAATACCAAACATGTTGGTGATGTCTGTTTCAGCAACAGAAGACAATGGCTAGAGTTGACTTGTGTGGCTACTGAGTAGTTGGGTTTTGTTAGTTTTGCGTGCTACCCCTAGCTAACTGGACTATTCTGAACACAATAGTATTGCCAGTTTCACCAACAAAGGACCCCAACCAAGTATATTTATTGTTTATTTTCAATATTGTTAATTCATATATTACATTGTTCAGTTATATAATACTTGATTCCAACCACGCTAGTTACACGTTGGCTCTTCATATTTTCCTTGTACATGTCATGCCTTCTTTCGTGTCTATGGTGTCGGGATGGGGAAGTACTAAATAGATATATGATCAGACCTTGATAAAGAAAGTAGTCTCTAGGTTTGGCCTCCGTATATACCCATGTTTTATTATCTACATAGTAGACCTTGATAAATAAAGTAGACCGTGATAATTAACTTAGACCATGTGGTGTAACTGTCCCCAGACCAATCAAATATCGAAAGAGTACTTCAAAACATATAGATAGTTATATACTCATGTTCTACTCGTTACATGCTGTCATATATTTTCCTGCCTGGTATTCTTCATATTTTTGTTACTTTTTTCTGGATATTCTCACCACGTATTTTATGGCTAACTTTTGTCTTATAGTCGTTAACATATACTTGGAACTGCATTTAATAGTTTGTACTTGTTCCCTTCCTGACTGGAAACCATATTTTTCAGATAGTCGTGGCTACTCTTTTGTATTGGGTTCTTGGGAGACATGGGTATATGTGGAGGCCAAACCTAGATCTAGTTAGATAGTTGAGTATTTATTTAGTTGACTTTTTATAATTTGTGAGACATTGTACTTTGTATTCAAATATTAACTTGGATATTGTAATTTTCATTAGTTAGTGTGATATGAGCTAATAAAAGATATTTTTATTAGCATTGTTGTGATTTTGAGCATTATGGCTAAGATAGCGTTATACTACCGATACCACGGTGTAGGCTGGTTTGCACACGCACTCGTATCCCAAAAAGCGGGTGCAGGTCGTGACACTTCCTTCGGAGATTGTACAAATTATGCGACAGAAGGTCCAACTAGTTAGAGTTCAGTAGCTGAAGTATTGCTTTTTCAGATCTTGTACTAGTTATATTATATTATTTTATATGTGGATACTCTTGTAGTTGGTCAACGGTCGTAACATAGATTAGGAATAATATTGTGGATTGATTGTTGCATCTACGCTCATGATAAATTTGGATTGGAGCCTTCGGTTACTAATCTGGATTCATAACCAACGTACATGTACTTTGGTACGACATATAGGATGGATGGTCATATGTCCACGATATGAGTTCCATAAAATTCAGTAGGGTAAATTAACTAGTTAAAACACATTTTTTATTGGAAGGGCAAAATTTTTGATTTAGTACTTGTTAGTGGTTATCCCTAGATACTAGGGATAAGCATTATTCGATTTTAAACTTAAAATCAAACTGAACTGAATCGAATAAGAGATTCAGTAGTATGAAAACAATTATGTTCAGTTTGGTTTAGAAATACTAAAATTTCTTATTCAGTTTTGGTTTCAATTTTGGATTTGGGTTTTGATCTAAAATTGAAAACCAAATAAAACATATACAATTATGTAAATATCCTCGATTCTATACATATAATGTGATTAAAAATGTATATATTTTGAAATCAACAATTCTATGTATGAATTGAATCCCAACTTCGGTAATTTAACAACTAGTCCAACTTTAGGTGCAGTTTTGGAATACAACAAAAGCAAATATATAAAAATTATAACTTTTAATAAAATTTAACCATGATTCCAACTTTGGGCCTAACCCATTAAATAATAGAAATAGCCCAACCAAACAAACCGAATAAATTGAATAAACCAAATTGATTATTTTGTTCGGTTTTGGTTTCGATTTTTGCTAATTTCAATTTGGTTTTGGTTATAGTTTTTTAGGATTTTTGGCTACTCATTTTTTTACTATTTCGATTTGGTTGAAACTACATAAATCGAATGCTCACCCCGATCAGATACTGTGGAACATTTTATAGTTATGGAGTGCAATATTCGTTATATTCATAGAACATAGCCGATGTCTGCTCAATAGGAGCATTAGAGCTATTATATTATATCTATAGCACCAACCCAATGACTATCTTATAAGGGGTACCAAGGATTGTTGTTGAGTATATTTATTATGGCTAAGTCAAACTTGTTTAGGCAGTACATGATTGACAAATTCTTATTACATCTTAACTAGGATAACCTAGATACTAATATAACAAGTCATAAAATAGTGATTAGCCATTTTATTAAATCACTTTTGATTATATTATATTGTCTGCTAGTCTCGAGGATGTACGATGTCTTGGCATAGTATTTAACCCCTGGTCCTCGTTTGATATAGGGGCGGATTACTGCCTTGACGATAGAATATGGATCCATGATACGACACAGGTTCTGATTTGGTATTTATTGTTTGGGAATTTTGTATTATTCACTCGTGCTTTTTTGTGATACTTGTTTTTAAAGGTTGACCCCTCAAGTTTTGTTTGGTCAGATCTAATAGTAGAGCTCGAGGATCTAGCATTTCTCAAGTCCGATGACGCGTACCAGGAGGATGACCTCCGAGGGACTTTAGCGGGTTTCTTTTGTAGGAACAAAGTCGTAATGCAGAATACTCTAGAGGGGGGTGAATAGAGTAGGCAGCGGAATATTGCTAATTAAAAATTTGTTAGCAGTTAGATCACAGAAATAATAATAATCACAAAGTAATAACTGTAAAGAAAAGAGTTCAGAAGGCAAACACAAACACAGAGATTTATACTGGTTTCCCTCTTTTGAGGACTAGTCCAGTCGGAAGAACTCTAGCTTCCAGTTGAATCCACTATTGGAAAATCCTACAAGTTTTCATACGAAGTCTTTGCAACTTATACAGACGCGAGCTTTGATATGAAGAACTCGACCAACTTCAGTTTTGAAGAGTCTTTCTTTAATCAAGCCTCTGATTACAATTTCTCTGAAATCTTCTAGACCGCACCGTACCAGCAAATTGACTAGAGAATTGTAACTGGCTTGGGATTTGAAAATAAAAGCTTTTAGAAAACTCTTTGGGAGAAACATAAGCTTTAGAAGAGAAGAGATGAAAGTGAATTAGTTATTTGAAATGATCAGAATTTCTCTCTATTTATAGTATTTCCAAAGGCAGAACTCTGGCAGAATTCGTACAAAATTCGGACAGAATTCTATGTAACAAACCGTAACTGAAAGGAGGCCAAGTTCAAAAACCAACATTCATATAACGTTCACCTTGGCCGAACTCTGGCCGAGTTCTGTCAGGTTTGGTCAGTTTTATTTTATGAAAAATATTTTTAGGCTTTTTGAAATCCTTCAGAAGCTTTTGTAAATAAGAGTTGTTTTTCAAAATATACGTCAATTTTAAAAATGATTTTGGATAGCCTATTTTGAAAACGATTTTGGATAGCCTATTTGCCACTATGCCTCAGTGTACAATGTATTCCTAGACTCAATAAAAATAAAAATTATATTGCATAAGGAAATACAGTCTTGAGTGGCAAACATAGCTTCGGTCTTGAACTGGGTAGATATCCAATCTTGATTAGTGTCCAAAATATCTTGAGTAAACATCTGGGTTGTTCCGTATATCGAGACAGAGTTTGATCAATTATTAAAATAGGTTTGACCATGACCAATGGGCCAACAATCTCCCCCATTTTGATAATTGACAAACCTTGACCTATAACATCTTTGGTCTTTATCAAATCAAAATTGTACCGATATAATGTACTAAAAAAATATGTTCCTGTAGATTGTTCATAACCTATAGTCATGAAGATGTTAGATCTTATTTCTCCCCCGTTGTCACTAAGCAAAATAATTGCAAAAGAGAAAGCTCCCCCGTAAATTATGCATAAGTAACATTTATCACAAGCATGGTATAAATGTCACAGACAGGAAATAAGTAGAGAATATTTCACAGGCAGTGTAAATGGAAGCATAAATAAAAGATAATACTATGAGAAATGCTAAACTGAATAAAATGCTAAAGGAAGCATATAACATGTCCATCAAACAAAAAAGTCACAAATAATAACCAAAGAACAATGCTGATACTAGCTTAGAATGTTGGAGCATTTCCAAGTAAACAAAGACAATAATAACTTCAATCTTAAAAGTATGACAAATTATATATCATCCTCATTGTCATCATCTGCAGTGCCAGCATGTCCACCATATCCGGATGGACCAGCTCCAGATGTGCCAGCTCTAGAGGTATGTGGAGTAGCATCCGAAGTACGATACCAATCGTAAGCGTTTTTGGCTGGAACAGAAAGTGGACCGCCTCATCATCAATGCGGTAACCAGATACAAAAGGGTCTCTAGGAAGAGAGCTAGCAGAGTGACCTGTCTGAGCAAATCTGAGATCGACAAATGAGTTGGCAATAGCCTGGAACTGAGTCACATCACGGAACTCATGTTCCCTGGAAGTGTCAACAAAGAAAGTCTGTAGATCCGAGAGGTACTGATGAATACCTTCAAAGGTCATAGGGTAAGTCTGAGGAGGAACAGGTGAAGTAGGAGCAGGTACATGAGGTGGAGGAGCAGTAGCAATGCTACGACGATAAAGCTTGAGAAACTTGGGCTCAGGGTCCAGAGCGCAAGTGGATAAGTCTATGTCAAAATGCTGAAAGATGCGTGGGATAAGCATCGCATAAGAGAGGATGCGGTCTCTTCTGCGACATCTATCCATCATCTGGATGATAGTCTTAGGGGAAGAAAAATGAATCCCCTTAAGAATGTGATAGAGAGCAGAAAGTTATAGTGCAGTGACATCTTCTTTTGAAGTAGATTTTGGAAGAATAGTGGAATAGATGATGCGATGTAACTAGTAGTTAAACAAGTTCAAGTTATTTTCCTTAAACTTTTCAGGACGAGCACGTGCTGGCGCACAAAGCTCATTCTTGAAACTAACAAGAGTTGTGCCCTCGGGAAAATCGAAGTCGGTGATGTCATCGAGCGGGGCACCTTCGTTTAGAATACCAAGGATTTCTTCTTGCAATACCTCTTTGAACTCGTTATCATTCCTGCCAATACGAGTTCTTGCGGTAAAAGTGTCTAACACGAAGTTACAATAGAACAGTCTAATGGTATTAGTAGCTATAGAGAATTATAAGGTAGCGAGATGGTGTAACCCTAATACCTCAACGAAGGGACGGTGATCAGAAAATACAGTCCATTTAATCAGAGCGCCTGTGCATATAGTACGCCAAGCAAAGTCGGCATACCAAAGCAATGCTTGGTCATGAGTTTTGAAGCAAAACTCATCCGATACGCCGTCACCGGATTGGACCGCAGAAAAGAGGGAATCCGTGTTCGGATCACAAGACGATGCCTCTTCGCTGACATTGGTCTCCTTCCTCTTGAAAGGATTGAATTCCTTAGGCATTCTTTTCTAAAACTAAGAAACCCTAAAAATTTAAAAGTGGAGAGAAAGAGTTATAACTTCCGAGAATCAAGTATGTTGTAGAGGATACGATTCTCACGAATCCAAATTTTGAATGGAAATATCCACGTAGATTGGATGAAATGGAGTGGAGAAAAGCTAGGGTTTGGGGTTCTTCGGCTACTGCTGCTGCTGTAATGAAGTGGTTTGGAAGTAATGAAGAGAAGAAGGCCTCGGGTTCTGACTTAAAAACATACAGCACCAACAGAACTCTGACCAAATTCGGACCGAACTCGGGCCGAATTTGCCTAAGATTCTCCAGATTTTTTTTAATTTGTGGGCCATATCCTTTTCATCAACTCATTTTAAATATTTAATTCAAAGTTTAGTAATTTTAAACTTCAAATAATATAATTAATATTATTTTATAAATTAATTTTTTATTCAGTATCTGTTTCAGATTAGTTGTAGTAGTACTGTCCCAGCTAACGGGAGTTCACCGGGGAATATTTGAGTACCGCTTCGCTTCGACCGTAGTCGTGGTGAGTGACAGACTCTTTGTAGGCTTGTCTCGAAAACAGTTATTGAGTATTGAATAAATTAATTAATAAAATAAAATTAATTAATATTATTGACATCTAAAATTCTTAATTCTCGATGTAAATAATTGAAACGATCTTCCGCTAGAGGTTTTGTGAATATGTCAGCCAATTGATTCTGTGTGTCTATGTATACAAGGTCTATATCTCCATTTTGTTGATGATCTCTAAGAAAATGATGTCGAATCTCGATATGCTTAGTACGAGAGTGACATACTAGATTCTTAGTCAAATTAATAGAATACTGTTATCACAGAAAATGGGTATGTATGTGAAATGCAATCCAAAGTCTTCTAAAGTTTGTTTCATCCATAAAATTTGTGCACAACAACGTCCTACGAGATATACTCAGCCTCAGTTGTTGATAATGCGACATAATTTTGCTTTTTGCTAAACCAAAAGACTAGGGCTTTTTCTAGGAAATAACATGTCCGCTGGTACTTTTTCTATCTACTTTGCATTCGACAAAATCAGCATCATAATAACCGATTAGGTCAATTGACGTGGTTTTATGATACCATAAGCCGACAGAAGAATGCCTTTAAGGTATCGAAAGATACGCTTAACTGCGCACAGATGTGATTCCTTAGGATTAGCTTAAAAACGTGCGCACAAGCAACACTAAACATAATGTCTGGTCGATTAGTAGTTAAGTACAGTAAGCTACCGATCATACCTCGATACTTACGTATGTCGACGGGTTTGCCTTGTTCATTAATATCAAGCTTGGTTGAAGTCGCCATTGGAGTACTAAGTGGTTTGACTACCTTCAGGTCGAACTTCTTTAATAGATCTTTTGTGTACTTTTCTTGATTTATGAATGTCTTATTGTTGGTTTGTTTGATTTGCAGTCCGAGAAAGAATTTCAGCTCTCCCATTATGCTCATCTCAAACTCATTCCGTATACACTTTGAAATTTTTTGACAAAGAGATTCATCAGTGGATCCAAAAATAATATCATCTACATAGATTTGAATCAAAATAAGATTGTTATTCAAAGATTTTATAAACAGTGTAGTGTCAACCTTTCCCTTTAAAAAACTATTGTCAAGTAGAAAAGCGCTTAGGTGATTGTACCAAGCATGAGGGGCTTATTGCAAACCGTATAAGGCTTTCTTCGACTTGAAAACATAATCAGGATTTTTGAAATCAGTAAAACCTGGAGGTTGAGCTACATATACTTTTTTTTTATAAAATCATTCAAAAATGCACTTTTAACATCCATTTGAAATAATTTAAAATTATGAAAATGTGCAAATGCACATAACATGCGAATGGATTCTAATCTCGCAACTGGGGCATAAGTCTCATCATAGTGATACCATCTTCTTGATTGTATCCTTGAGTTACGAGTCGAGCCTTCTTACGAGTTACTAAACCATTTTTATTCAGTTTGTTTCGGAATACCCAACGGGTGCCAATGACCGGATGATCAATAGGCTTGGGAACAAGTTCCCAAACTTGATTCTGTTCGAATTGGTTTAATTCATCTTGTATAGCATCTAACCAAAATTATTACTACATGCTCTTTAATATTTTTTGTTCAAACTGTGAAACAAAAGCAACACAAGAAGCTATATCTTTATTAGAGGAACGAGTACTTACACCCTTGGTAATCTCACCAATTACCAAGTCCTTTGGATGATCTGCCAAG